>CAWUPM010001090.1:0-71881 GCA_963924295.1 Dioctria rufipes | reverse complement strand
AAAATTGTTGTTAGGATGAAGATGGGTATTATTGAGGATGAAAAAAAAAAAATTGGGAAGAAAAGGTTACTGTGTCCGTTTTTTCTTTGATTTGTCAATTTGTTTGGTAATTGATTCGTTTATTATTGTCTGTGTTTTAAATTTTAAATTTTAAATTTTAAATTTTAAATTTTAAATTTTAAATTTTAAATTTTGGAAGTGCTGGATGATTTGCCTTTTGTCCTCCACCGTACATATCCCTAGATATATCTAGAGCGCTATGTACAGTAGGGACTGTTGTTTGGCGAAGCGATGTGCAATCAGATGGGGCACTACTTTCCATCATTGCATGGTGGTAGTTTATCCACCGTGGCATTTTAGTATATTACTAATATGCTTTAGCATTGCCAGTTTTGGATGCTGTTATTATTTTTAAAAAAGTTTTTCATTGGTTGGCTTAGCGCGTTGTGATGGCTGAACAAGGTTCTGTTTCCCTCTGCAGTTTATGATAGTAGTTCAGATGTATACCTTCAGAGTCACCCACTTTCTAGCCCTAATCTCCTCAACTAGGCATGTTTACCAATCTATTTTCAGCTATTTTCGTGTTTTGCGTGTTCTGCTATGCTCCGTGCACCATAAAAAATTTTCAAATTTAAAAATTCAAAACTTAAAATCTAAAATTTAAAATTTAAAATTTAAAATTTAAAATTTAAAATTTAGCCGTAGGCCGAGGCAGGGCGCGTGTTAAGGCCGAAGGCCGAGCATATGCACTGGCGAAGGCCGTAGGCCGAGGCAGGGCGCGTCTCTGGTTCCTAGTCTACCCACTCTCCAATATGTGTATTTAGCTAACCTATGCTGGTGAGGGGCGGAGCCTGAGGCGGCATTGGCTGAGGGCTAAGCTAACTATATCTCATTGCTATGCTACCTTCGGTTCGTCTTGTTCATTTATTAAAAATTATCAAAAGTTTATTTAAAAAATTTTTATTTTCTCTAAACAGCGTAGGCTAAGGGTCAAGCTAAAGGTTCCTTATCGTAATGGATCTGTGGTTGCGATGCAATCCACGGTTCATCTATCAGAATGCGTTTCATATATCTGCTTAGGCGCCTCTCACTGCTACGGTATCTTTGGTTTGCCTATCCTACCTGTTCAATTGTCTAGTTAGGTGGTGGCGTACTTCTACTCTACCTGGCTTCTTAGATGTGCTACCCTCTGTGTGTTGGATGTCTAAGTGGGTGTTATGTGAGTTAATTTGGTAGTATGCGTGGTTCTGTATATCAATGTATTATTTATTATTTATTTTGTATGCTTACTTCTGATATTATGTATGCTTTTCAATATAGAATAATAAAAATCACTTGCTATTATATATATAACTAAAGCTGGTTGGTTTTCTGCATTCATTACCTTTAATCACTTATAAATTATCAATTCAATTCTGTTTCTATAATCATTATTTTCATTTATATTTTAATTTTATTACCATTCAGAATTCATACTTACATTTATATTTACAATTTCCTATTCTTCTCTTTTCTTTAACGGTGCGTATTTTTGCATTGCAAATCTTCCCACAAGTATTTCTAGAATTTTTATTTATGTTGTTGAGGTCACCCTTGTTACGTCCCGATGAATGTAACAATGGCGACACTCAACATGAGTAGGTTTCCGGCATATTTTAGCGAATATGCCTCCACCGATATTTTCCTATCCTTGCAATATGCTATATTGCATTTAATAGCCGTGCAGGCTGATTGGTTGGCGTCACCGAAACGTTTTCTGCTCCCGCCACGGAGCGTCATCAGCGGTTTTTATTTCTAACAGCTATTCAATGAGTGTGTGGTCACTCCCTAGTTTGCACTTAGTGCATGAAAATCTTCATATACATGCCTTGAATATTTAATATTCTATGCATATATATATATGTATGTGTTCTAGTCTATCTTACTCACACAGGTCCTTGGCCTGGCTGATGTTGAAAACTAGGTTAATGTTGAGGAATTTTATATGGATCAATTTAATTATTCAAATTGCATAGTGATGGGGTCAGAGTATTTTCTTATATATTTATATGTAATTCACACTATATCCAGTTGTATTGAACTTTTTTGAATTTTATTAAAATTGCTACACATATATGCGTTTTTATTTTCTTCCCTCTCCATTTTTCTAGCTCTCATTCATTACATCCAACATAAAAATTTAAATTTCAAATTCCAAATTCCAAATTCCAAATTCAAATTCCAAATTCCAAACTTTAAACTTCAAATTATTCTAAATTTCAAATTCCAAATTCCAAACCCTAAACTTTAAATTCCAAATCCCAAATTCCAAATTTCAAATTTAAAATCCAAAATCCAAAATCCAAAATTCAAAACCCAAAACCCAAAACCCAAAATTTAAAATTTTAAACTTTAAACCCTAAACTTCAAACCCCAAATCTCAAATTCCAAATTTCAAATTCCAAACTTCAAACTTTAAATTTAAACCCTAAATCTCAAATTCCAAATTCCAAATTTCAAATTTCAAATTCTAAACCCCAAACTTCAAACTCTAAATCCCAAACTTCAAATTTTAAATTTATATTATGTATATATATATTGCTATATCTTCCTTCCTCGCTTATAAGTGAGGCTCGTGAATTCTAATTTTGTTATGAACTGGTTAACTTCTACTTAATTGACTAATACCTGTTCTTCTTATCAACATTTCTAATGCATGAATATGTGCAGCGTAAACTTATGTTTATCTACATATATTACTCAATACCTATGCGTATTAATAGCACTTATATTTCATTACCTTCTGAATGTACAGTTTCCTAGTGCTTGCGTTTTTTATTTATATATAGTGCTTCCCGCTGCCTATTTTCCTTCTCGTTTTCGTGCCGTCTTCAATGCTCCTAATGTTCTCCACCCGCTCTGCTCCGGCTTGCACCGTTATGGTGCTTAACTATGGATTAAGGGTTTTTTTTAAAAATATTTTTTATTATTGTTCCGTAGGTACGTAGCTCAGCAACTCTGATTTCTCACCTAGGTTCTCTGTGCTGGAACTCCTTTTTATATATGCGTTGGCCGTTCTTGTGTACAGTGAGCTTCATCCATAGTTGCTATGTGTTTCCTTTCTTCTTTATTTATGCAATAGGAATAAATCCTATAACTTCTTTCCTTATTTTCGCCCAGTTTGATTAGGATATCCAATTTCAGTTCTTTTAAATATAATTACCTGCTTATGTATTGCTTATATGCTTAACGTGCTTCCAACAAGGACTTTTCTGCTTCTATTTCAATTTCTTTTTATTAAATCTATCTAAATGTCAGTTGCTTATTTTGTTTTAAATTGTGCATGCTTTATGTATTGAACTTTCCGTATTGCGTAGCTATTCTTGCCTTTGGTTGATTGCGTCTTTTCCTATGGATAGTTATCTGCGTTCCGGTTGCTGTTTTCTCCTCTTATGCTCTTCTGCTTGTTAAGGTGGATGCGCCGCGGTTTATGCAATTCTTAAAATGATTTCCTGTTGGCTCTGTGTTGAGGCTTGTGATATAGCTCCGGGTATTGCTGCTGTTGCAGGTGATGTAGGCTGTTATATATTTTGCCGCCTTCTTTCTGCCTCTCACCTTATCTATAATTATAATTTGCTTCTTCATTGTGTAATTCAGCTCATTCATGTGGTGCATCATTTTCCCTCCTGCATTATCATAGTAGCCTCGTGTTAGCTCCTCTATATCTCTTGTTCCAGTATGTGCTATAAATTCCTGTTCACATTGCCCACATCCGTATAGCACTATGCTATTCCATTGCTCCGGTATTGTTACATGTTTCGTCTTATTGCTTTGGTTATAGGTGTGAATTCCTTGTTTAGTGCCTTTGGCTTCTTTATATTTGTGCCTGAGATTAGCTTTAGGCGGGTTGCATTGTATCACTTTTACATCTTCCGTGATACCTTTGATGTCCTTCTTATATTGAGATGTTTCTTTCCCAAGATATTGCATCTTGATGAACTTTCTACCCATTTTTTCTTCACTCTTCTCTCCCTTGAGGTTGTCTTCCTGGTTAGTCTCAGTCCTAGAATTTATTGGTGCACTTTTTATTTCATTTGGTTTTTCTCTTGATTTACCTGGCTTCTCTGTATGGTTCAGCCCTATGTAGATTGCTCTTAATGCCGACATTATGATGTCTTTTTTATGTTCCGGGTGCTTGCCTTTGCCAATGGCCTTATAGAAATTTGCTTTAGTTACTGCTAAAGGGTAATTATTATCCTTTAGCTCCTCACTCAATTCTTTCATTATCTGTGGGATATGTGCATTTTCTGTTATTTTCAGCGCATAGTTTATCCTCTCCACAATTGCATTGGTTTTATATTGTAGAGGCTGATTCGAGTAAAAGTTTATTAGTCTATTTGATGCGATGGTCTTCTTGTACCATTTTGTTAAGAACTCGGTCTCCGTTCTTCGGAATGTTATATCCAAATAGCTGATGGATTTCTCTTCGTTCTCCAACTCTATTGTGAACTCCATACTAAGTTCTTTTTCCAGTAGCTCCTTGATCATATGTATGCTGCTTTCTTTGGCGTAGAGTAGAAAATCATCCACATAGATTCTCATGATCTCTACTCCTATGCTCATCAGTTGGGTATATATTCTATTTATCCCTAAATCAATATATAGGCTGGCAGATTTTGTGGACGTCTTTCCTCCCATTGGAGCTCCTTTCCTCTGAATGTATATGGCGTCCCTTGCCCTAAAATAGTTTGCCTGCCTCAAGTCGAAGTCTATGAGCCCTAGTAGATTCGCTACATTGTAGGTTCCGCTTATCCCAGGTCCTATTATCTCCTTTATGCTATGCTTCAGGCTTGCTAAATCAACATTGTTGAACATGTCCTTAATGTCCAAGCTAAAAAGGACATAGCCTTCCCTGATCTTGGTTAGCTTAATTTCCGTGATGAGATCCAGTTTGCTTTTAACATGCTTTCTGTAGCTTAAGTACATCATGGTTTTGTATTGCTTGATATATGCCTTTCTGGATTCCGTCTTCGATCATCTTATTCAGTAGCTCCCCATATAATTCTCTATATAGGGCTACCGTAACTTTGCCTTTGTCGGCTTCCATTATGATGATGTCTTCCCTTTTCTTCAGAAGCATTCTCAGCTTGGTTAATGTGGCTAGAATTTTTTGATCTATTCTGGAAAGTTTCCTCCCCTTCATTATTCTATTGTATGCGTTAGTTGCCCTTGCTAGCGCTCTCGTCTTTGCTCTGTATTGCATCGGTTGTTTGTCTTCGATTTCATTTGCTATCTCATTAAGCGTATTTATCACGTCTACCTGATCTGGTTGGCTGTTAGGGGTGATGCAATTTGGTCCATATGAGAGCAACGCTCTGATGTCCGGGTTTATGTCGTAGTTGGTGAGATTCCTGAAGCCTCCTGTGATCTCTCTCAGGGTCATTGCTTGTTTGCTTTAGTATAGAATCTAAGAATGTTTATACTATTAGTCATGTCCAGTTTCTTGTGTGTTACATTTTGTTTTTAATCGTGCCTATACTATGTGTGTGTCCCAGTACGGTTAGTGTTTATGTGTATTTTTCGTACCTACGCTAATTTAGTCTGTTACCTCCTGCATGCTCTTTGCAATTCGTCCTATTGATCACTCTGGGGTATCTCTGTAAATCAACCCCACCCAACATGTAACTAGGGATGCTAG
Organism: Dioctria rufipes; assembly: GCA_963924295.1. Taxonomy (NCBI): domain Eukaryota; kingdom Metazoa; phylum Arthropoda; class Insecta; order Diptera; family Asilidae; genus Dioctria; species Dioctria rufipes. The sequence continues at coordinate 66,204 of CAWUPM010001090.1, read as the reverse complement.
GCAACTACTTTATAGGTTTCTTTCCCTGTTCTGCCCCACAATGTCCCAAGCTCGTGTTAGTGTGTCTTTGTATTTTAATCATGTTTCTGGCTCTATGGCCCGCTCCTAGACCTTCATGCCTACTCACATATCCGCCTTCATATACTATTCTATACTCACAGTGCTGGGCGTTGGCTAGTGTGCTTTGTGTTTACCCTCCCGAGCACTCTACCAGAAGATGCGGTACTATTTTTAGAAAGATCTGGGTTATCCTCATGTAGTGGCCAATTGACTACATGATTCAATCCAGACTTTAGACCTTGTTCCTGCACTCTAATACTGCTCTTTTCTAGGAGCTGGTACAATTTAAATTTTGGAAGTGCTGGATGATTTGCCTTTTGTCCTCCACCGTACATATCCCTAGATATATCTAGAGCGCTATGTACAGTAGGGACTGTTGTTTGGCGAAGCGATGTGCAATCAGATGGGGCACTACTTTCCATCATTGCATGGTGGTAGTTTATCCACCGTGGCATTTTAGTATATTACTAATATGCTTTAGCATTGCCAGTTTTGGATGCTGTTATTATTTTTAAACAAGTTTTTCATTGGTTGGCTTAGCGCGTTGTGATGGCTGAACAAGGTTCTGTTTCCCTCTGCAGTTTATGATAGTAGTTCAGATGTATACCTTCAGAGTCACCCACTTTCTAGCCCTAATCTCCTCAACTAGGCATGTTTACCAATCTATTTTCAGCTATTTTCGTGTTTTGCGTGTTCTGCTATGCTCCGTGCACCATAAAAAATTTTCAAATTTAAAAATTCAAAACTTAAAATCTAAAATTTAAAATTTAAAATTTAAAATTTAAAATTTAAAATTTAGCCGTAGGCCGAGGCAGGGCGCGTCTCTGGTTCCTAGTCTACCCACTCTCCAATATGTGTATTTAGCTAACCTATGCTGGTGAGGGGCGGAGCCTGAGGCGGCATTGGCTGAGGGCTAAGCTAACTATATCTCATTGCTATGCTACCTTCGGTTCGTCTTGTTCATTTATTAAAAATTATCAAAAGTTTATTTAAAAATTTTTTATTTTCTCTAAACAGCGTAGGCTAAGGGTCAAGCTAAAGGTTCCTTATCGTAATGGATCTGTGGTTGCGATGCAATCCACGGTTCATCTATCAGAATGCGTTTCATATATCTGCTTAGGCGCCTCTCACTGCTACGGTATCTTTGGTTTGCCTATCCTACCTGTTCAATTGTCTAGTTAGGTGGTGGCGTACTTCTACTCTACCTGGCTTCTTAGATGTGCTACCCTCTGTGTGTTGGATGTCTAAGTGGGTGTTATGTGAGTTAATTTGGTAGTATGCGTGGTTCTGTATATCAATGTATTATTTATTATTTATTTTGTATGCTTACTTCTGATATTATGTATGCTTTTCAATATAGAATAATAAAAATCACTTGCTATTATATATATAACTAAAGCTGGTTGGTTTTCTGCATTCATTACCTTTAATCACTTATAAATTATCAATTCAATTCTGTTTCTATAATCATTATTTTCATTTATATTTTAATTTTATTACCATTCAGAATTCATACTTACATTTATATTTACAATTTCCTATTCTTCTCTTTTCTTTAACGGTGCGTATTTTTGCATTGCAAATCTTCCCACAAGTATTTCTAGAATTTTTATTTATGTTGTTGAGGTCACCCTTGTTACGTCCCGATGAATGTAACAATGGCGACACTCAACATGAGTAGGTTTCCGGCATATTTTAGCGAATATGCCTCCACCGATATTTTCCTATCCTTGCAATATGCTATATTGCATTTAATAGCCGTGCAGGCTGATTGGTTGGCGTCACCGAAACGTTTTCTGCTCCCGCCACGGAGCGTCATCAGCGGTTTTTATTTCTAACAGCTATTCAATGAGTGTGTGGTCACTCCCTAGTTTGCACTTAGTGCATGAAAATCTTCATATACATGCCTTGAATATTTAATATTCTATGCATATATATATATGTATGTGTTCTAGTCTATCTTACTCACACAGGTCCTTGGCCTGGCTGATGTTGAAAACTAGGTTAATGTTGAGGAATTTTATATGGATCAATTTAATTATTCAAATTGCATAGTGATGGGGTCAGAGTATTTTCTTATATATTTATATGTAATTCACACTATATCCAGTTGTATTGAACTTTTTTGAATTTTATTAAAATTGCTACACATATATGCGTTTTTATTTTCTTCCCTCTCCATTTTTCTAGCTCTCATTCATTACATCCAACATAAAAATTTAAATTTCAAATTCCAAATTCCAAATTCCAAATTCAAATTCCAAATTCCAAACTTTAAACTTCAAATTATTCTAAATTTCAAATTCCAAATTCCAAACCCTAAACTTTAAATTCCAAATCCCAAATTCCAAATTTCAAATTTAAAATCCAAAATCCAAAATTCAAAACCCAAAACCCAAAACCCAAAATTTAAAATTTTAAACTTTAAACCCTAAACTTCAAACCCCAAATCTCAAATTCCAAATTTCAAATTCCAAACTTCAAACTTTAAATTTAAACCCTAAATCTCAAATTCCAAATTCCAAATTTCAAATTTCAAATTCTAAACCCCAAACTTCAAACTCTAAATCCCAAACTTCAAATTTTAAATTTATATTATGTATATATATATTGCTATATCTTCCTTCCTCGCTTATAAGTGAGGCTCGTGAATTCTAATTTTGTTATGAACTGGTTAACTTCTACTTAATTGACTAATACCTGTTCTTCTTATCAACATTTCTAATGCATGAATATGTGCAGCGTAAACTTATGTTTATCTACATATATTACTCAATACCTATGCGTATTAATAGCACTTATATTTCATTACCTTCTGAATGTACAGTTTCCTAGTGCTTGCGTTTTTTATTTATATATAGTGCTTCCCGCTGCCTATTTTCCTTCTCGTTTTCGTGCCGTCTTCAATGCTCCTAATGTTCTCCACCCGCTCTGCTCCGGCTTGCACCGTTATGGTGCTTAACTATGGATTAAGGGTTTTTTTAAAAAATATTTTTTATTATTGTTCCGTAGGTACGTAGCTCAGCAACTCTGATTTCTCACCTAGGTTCTCTGTGCTGGAACTCCTTTTTATATATGCGTTGGCCGTTCTTGTGTACAGTGAGCTTCATCCATAGTTGCTATGTGTTTCCTTTCTTCTTTATTTATGCAATAGGAATAAATCCTATAACTTCTTTCCTTATTTTCGCCCAGTTTGATTAGGATATCCAATTTCAGTTCTTTTAAATATAATTACCTGCTTATGTATTGCTTATATGCTTACCGTGCTTCCAACAAGGACTTTTCTGCTTCTATTTCAATTTCTTTTTATTAAATCTATCTAAATGTCAGTTGCTTATTTTGTTTTAAATTGTGCATGCTTTATGTATTGAACTTTCCGTATTGCGTAGCTATTCTTGCCTTTGGTTGATTGCGTCTTTTCCTATGGATAGTTATCTGCGTTCCGGTTGCTGTTTTCTCCTCTTATGCTCTTCTGCTTGTTAAGGTGGATGCGCCGCGGTTTATGCAATTCTTAAAATGATTTCCTGTTGGCTCTGTGTTGAGGCTTGTGATATAGCTCCGGGTATTGCTGCTGTTGCAGGTGATGTAGGCTGTTATATATTTTGCCGCCTTCTTTCTGCCTCTCACCTTATCTATAATTATAATTTGCTTCTTCATTGTGTAATTCAGCTCATTCATGTGGTGCATAATTTTCCCTCCTGCATTATCATAGTAGCCTCGTGTTAGCTCCTCTATATCTCTTGTTCCAGTATGTGCTATAAATTCCTGTTCACATTGCCCACATCCATATAGCACTATGCTATTCCATTGCTCCGGTATTGTTACATGTTTCGTCTTATTGCTTTGGTTATAGGTGTGAATTCCTTGTTTAGTGCCTTTGGCTTCTTTATATTTGTGCCTGAGATTAGCTTTAGGCGGGTTGCATTGTATCACTTTTACATCTTCCGTGATACCTTTGATGTCCTTCTTATATTGAGATGTTTCTTTCCCAAGATATTGCATCTTGATGAACTTTCTACCCATTTTTTTCTTCACTCTTCTCTCGCTTGAGGTTGTCTTCCTGGTTAGTCTCAGTCCTAGAATTTATTGGTGCACTTTTTATTTCATTTGGTTTTTCTCTTGATTTACCTGGCTTCTCTGTATGGTTCAGCCCTATGTAGATTGCTCTTAATGCCGACATTATGATGTCTTTTTTATGTTCCGGGTGCTTGCCTTTGCCAATGGCCTTATAGAAATTTGCTTTAGTTACTGCTAAAGGGTAATTATTATCCTTTAGCTCCTCACTCAATTCTTTCATTATCTGTGGGATATGTGCATTTTCTGTTATTTTCAGCGCATAGTTTATCCTCTCCACAATTGCATTGGTTTTATATTGTAGAGGCTGATTCGAGTAAAAGTTTATTAGTCTATTTGATGCGATGGTCTTCTTGTACCATTTTGTTAAGAACTCGGTCTCCGTTCTTCGGAATGTTATATCCAAATAGCTGATGGATTTCTCTTCGTTCTCCAACTCTATTGTGAACTCCATACTAAGTTCTTTTTCCAGTAGCTCCTTGATCATATGTATGCTGCTTTCTTTGGCGTAGAGTAGAAAATCATCCACATAGATTCTCATGATCTCTACTCCTATGCTCATCAGTTGGGTATATATTCTATTTATCCCTAAATCAATATATAGGCTGGCATATTTTGTGGACGTCTTTCCTCCCATTGGAGCTCCTTTCCTCTGAATGTATATGGCGTCCCTTGCCCTAAAATAGTTTGCCTGCCTCAAGTCGAAGTCTATGAGCCCTAGTAGATTCGCTACATTGTAGGTTCCGCTTATCCCAGGTCCTATTATCTCCTTTATGCTATGCTTCAGGCTTGCTAAATCAACATTGTTGAACATGTCCTTAATGTCCAAGCTAAAAAGGACATAGCCTTCCCTGATCTTGGTTAGCTTAATTTCCGTGATGAGATCCAGTTTGCTTTTAACATGCTTTCTGTAGCTTAAGTACATCATGGTTTTGTATTGCTTGATATATGCCTTTCTGGATTCCGTCTCCGATCATCTTATTCAGTAGCTCCCCATATAATTCTCTATATAGGGCTACCGTAACTTTGCCTTTGTCGGCTTCCATTATGATGATGTCTTCCCTTTTCTTCAGAAGCATTCTCAGCTTGGTTAATGTGGCTAGAATTTTTTGATCTATTCTGGAAAGTTTCCTCCCCTTCATTATTCTATTGTATGCGTTAGTTGCCCTTGCTAGCGCTCTCGTCTTTGCTCTGTATTGCATCGGTTGTTTGTCTTCGATTTCATTTGCTATCTCATTAAGCGTATTTATCACGTCTACCTGATCTGGTTGGCTGTTAGGGGTGATGCAATTTGGTCCATATGAGAGCAACGCTCTGATGTCCGGGTTTATGTCGTAGTTGGTGAGATTCCTGAAGCCTCCTGTGATCTCTCTCAGGGTCATTGCTTGTTTGCTTTAGTATAGAATCTAAGAATGTTTATACTATTAGTCATGTCCAGTTTCTTGTGTGTTACATTTTGTTTTTAATCGTGCCTATACTATGTGTGTGTCCCAGTACGGTTAGTGTTTATGTGTATTTTTCGTACCTACGCTAATTTAGTCTGTTACCTCCTGCATGCTCTTTGCAATTCGTCCTATTGATCACTCTGGGGTATCTCTGTAAATCAACCCCACCCAACATGTAACTAGGGATGCTAGGCAACTACTTTATAGGTTTCTTTCCCTGTTCTGCCCCACAATGTCCCAAGCTCGTGTTAGTGTGTCTTTGTATTTTAATCATGTTTCTGGCTCTATGGCCCGCTCCTAGACCTTCATGCCTACTCACATATCCGCCTTCATATACTATTCTATACTCACAGTGCTGGGCGTTGGCTAGTGTGCTTTGTGTTTACCCTCCCGAGCACTCTACCAGAAGATGCGGTACTATTTTTAGAAAGATCTGGGTTATCCTCATGTAGTGGCCAATTGACTACATGATTCAATCCAGACTTTAGACCTTGTTCCTGCACTCTAATACTGCTCTTTTCTAGGAGCTGGTACAATTTAAATTTTGGAAGTGCTGGATGATTTGCCTTTTGTCCTCCACCGTACATATCCCTAGATATATCTAGAGCGCTATGTACAGTAGGGACTGTTGTTTGGCGAAGCGATGTGCAATCAGATGGGGCACTACTTTCCATCATTGCATGGTGGTAGTTTATCCACCGTGGCATTTTAGTATATTACTAATATGCTTTAGCATTGCCAGTTTTGGATGCTGTTATTATTTTTAAAAAAGTTTTTCATTGGTTGGCTTAGCGCGTTGTGATGGCTGAACAAGGTTCTGTTTCCCTCTGCAGTTTATGATAGTAGTTCAGATGTATACCTTCAGAGTCACCCACTTTCTAGCCCTAATCTCCTCAACTAGGCATGTTTACCAATCTATTTTCAGCTATTTTCGTGTTTTGCGTGTTCTGCTATGCTCCGTGCACCATAAAAAATTTTCAAATTTAAAAATTCAAAACTTAAAATCTAAAATTTAAAATTTAAAATTTAAAATTTAAAATTTAGCCGTAGGCCGAGGCAGGGCGCGTGTTAAGGCCGAAGGCCGAGCATATGCACTGGCGAAGGCCGTAGGCCGAGGCAGGGCGCGTCTCTGGTTCCTAGTCTACCCACTCTCCAATATGTGTATTTAGCTAACCTATGCTGGTGAGGGGCGGAGCCTGAGGCGGCATTGGCTGAGGGCTAAGCTAACTATATCTCATTGCTATGCTACCTTCGGTTCGTCTTGTTCATTTATTAAAAATTATCAAAAGTTTATTTAAAAAATTTTTATTTTCTCTAAACAGCGTAGGCTAAGGGTCAAGCTAAAGGTTCCTTATCGTAATGGATCTGTGGTTGCGATGCAATCCACGGTTCATCTATCAGAATGCGTTTCATATATCTGCTTAGGCGCCTCTCACTGCTACGGTATCTTTGGTTTGCCTATCCTACCTGTTCAATTGTCTAGTTAGGTGGTGGCGTACTTCTACTCTACCTGGCTTCTTAGATGTGCTACCCTCTGTGTGTTGGATGTCTAAGTGGGTGTTATGTGAGTTAATTTGGTAGTATGCGTGGTTCTGTATATCAATGTATTATTTATTATTTATTTTGTATGCTTACTTCTGATATTATGTATGCTTTTCAATATAGAATAATAAAAATCACTTGCTATTATATATATAACTAAAGCTGGTTGGTTTTCTGCATTCATTACCTTTAATCACTTATAAATTATCAATTCAATTCTGTTTCTATAATCATTATTTTCATTTATATTTTAATTTTATTACCATTCAGAATTCATACTTACATTTATATTTACAATTTCCTATTCTTCTCTTTTCTTTAACGGTGCGTATTTTTGCATTGCAAATCTTCCCACAAGTATTTCTAGAATTTTTATTTATGTTGTTGAGGTCACCCTTGTTACGTCCCGATGAATGTAACAATCGCGACACTCAACATGAGTAGGTTTCCGGCATATTTTAGCGAATATGCCTCCACCGATATTTTCCTATCCTTGCAATATGCTATATTGCATTTAATAGCCGTGCAGGCTGATTGGTTGGCGTCACCGAAACGTTTTCTGCTCCCGCCACGGAGCGTCATCAGCGGTTTTTATTTCTAACAGCTATTCAATGAGTGTGTGGTCACTCCCTAGTTTGCACTTAGTGCATGAAAATCTTCATATACATGCCTTGAATATTTAATATTCTATGCATATATATATATGTATGTGTTCTAGTCTATCTTACTCACACAGGTCCTTGGCCTGGCTGATGTTGAAAACTAGGTTAATGTTGAGGAATTTTATATGGATCAATTTAATTATTCAAATTGCATAGTGATGGGGTCAGAGTATTTTCTTATATATTTATATGTAATTCACACTATATCCAGTTGTATTGAACTTTTTTGAATTTTATTAAAATTGCTACACATATATGCGTTTTTATTTTCTTCCCTCTCCATTTTTCTAGCTCTCATTCATTACATCCAACATAAAAATTTAAATTTCAAATTCCAAATTCCAAATTCCAAATTCAAATTCCAAATTCCAAACTTTAAACTTCAAATTATTCTAAATTTCAAATTCCAAACCCTAAACTTTAAATTCCAAATCCCAAATTCCAAATTTCAAATTTAAAATCCAAAATCCAAAATCCAAAATTCAAACCCCAAAACCCAAAACCCAAAATTTAAAATTTTAAACTTTAAACCCTAAACTTCAAACCCCAAATCTCAAATTCCAAATTTCAAATTCCAAACTTCAAACTTTAAATTTAAACCCTAAATCTCAAATTCCAAATTCCAAATTTCAAATTTCAAATTCTAAACCCCAAACTTCAAACTCTAAATCCCAAACTTCAAATTTTAAATTTATATTATGTATATATATATTGCTATATCTTCCTTCCTCGCTTATAAGTGAGGCTCGTGAATCCTAATTTTGTTATGAACTGGTTAACTTCTACTTAATTGACTAATACCTGTTCTTCTTATCAACATTTCTAATGCATGAATATGTGCAGCGTAAACTTATGTTTATCTACATATATTACTCAATACCTATGCGTATTAATAGCACTTATATTTCATTACCTTCTGAATGTACAGTTTCCTAGTGCTTGCGTTTTTTATTTATATATAGTGCTTCCCGCTGCCTATTTTCCTTCTCGTTTTCGTGCCGTCTTCAATGCTCCTAATGTTCTCCACCCGCTCTGCTCCGGCTTGCACCGTTATGGTGCTTAACTATGGATTAAGGGTTTTTTTAAAAAATATTTTTTATTATTGTTCCGTAGGTACGTAGCTCAGCAACTCTGATTTCTCACCTAGGTTCTCTGTGCTGGAACTCCTTTTTATATATGCGTTGGCCGTTCTTGTGTACAGTGAGCTTCATCCATAGTTGCTATGTGTTTCCTTTCTTCTTTATTTATGCAATAGGAATAAATCCTATAACTTCTTTCCTTATTTTCGCCCAGTTTGATTAGGATATCCAATTTCAGTTCTTTTAAATATAATTACCTGCTTATGTATTGCTTATATGCTTACCGTGCTTCCAACAAGGACTTTTCTGCTTCTATTTCAATTTCTTTTTATTAAATCTATCTAAATGTCAGTTGCTTATTTTGTTTTAAATTGTGCATGCTTTATGTATTGAACTTTCCGTATTGCGTAGCTATTCTTGCCTTTGGTTGATTGCGTCTTTTCCTATGGATAGTTATCTGCGTTCCGGTTGCTGTTTTCTCCTCTTATGCTCTTCTGCTTGTTAAGGTGGATGCGCCGCGGTTTATGCAATTCTTAAAATGATTTCCTGTTGGCTCTGTGTTGAGGCTTGTGATATAGCTCCGGGTATTGCTGCTGTTGCAGGTGATGTAGGCTGTTATATATTTTGCCGCCTTCTTTCTGCCTCTCACCTTATCTATAATTATAATTTGCTTCTTCATTGTGTAATTCAGCTCATTCATGTGGTGCATCATTTTCCCTCCTGCATTATCATAGTAGCCTCGTGTTAGCTCCTCTATATCTCTTGTTCCAGTATGTGCTATAAATTCCTGTTCACATTGCCCACATCCATATAGCACTATGCTATTCCATTGCTCCGGTATTGTTACATGTTTCGTCTTATTGCTTTGGTTATAGGTGTGAATTCCTTGTTTAGTGCCTTTGGCTTCTTTATATTTGTGCCTGAGATTAGCTTTAGGCGGGTTGCATTGTATCACTTTTACATCTTCCGTGATACCTTTGATGTCCTTCTTATATTGAGATGTTTCTTTCCCAAGATATTGCATCTTGATGAACTTTCTACCCATTTTTTCTTCACTCTTCTCTCCCTTGAGGTTGTCTTCCTGGTTAGTCTCAGTCCTAGAATTTATTGGTGCACTTTTTATTTCATTTGGTTTTTCTCTTGATTTACCTGGCTTCTCTGTATGGTTCAGCCCTATGTAGATTGCTCTTAATGCCGACATTATGATGTCTTTTTTATGTTCCGGGTGCTTGCCTTTGCCAATGGCCTTATAGAAATTTGCTTTAGTTACTGCTAAAGGGTAATTATTATCCTTTAGCTCCTCACTCAATTCTTTCATTATCTGTGGGATATGTGCATTTTCTGTTATTTTCAGCGCATAGTTTATCCTCTCCACAATTGCATTGGTTTTATATTGTAGAGGCTGATTCGAGTAAAAGTTTATTAGTCTATTTGATGCGATGGTCTTCTTGTACCATTTTGTTAAGAACTCGGTCTCCGTTCTTCGGAATGTTATATCCAAATAGCTGATGGATTTCTCTTCGTTCTCCAACTCTATTGTGAACTCCATACTAAGTTCTTTTTCCAGTAGCTCCTTGATCATATGTATGCTGCTTTCTTTGGCGTAGAGTAGAAAATCATCCACATAGATTCTCATGATCTCTACTCCTATGCTCATCAGTTGGGTATATATTCTATTTATCCCTAAATCAATATATAGGCTGGCATATTTTGTGGACGTCTTTCCTCCCATTGGAGCTCCTTTCCTCTGAATGTATATGGCGTCCCTTGCCCTAAAATAGTTTGCCTGCCTCAAGTCGAAGTCTATGAGCCCTAGTAGATTCGCTACATTGTAGGTTCCGCTTATCCCAGGTCCTATTATCTCCTTTATGCTATGCTTCAGGCTTGCTAAATCAACATTGTTGAACATGTCCTTAATGTCCAAGCTAAAAAGGACATAGCCTTCCCTGATCTTGGTTAGCTTAATTTCCGTGATGAGATCCAGTTTGCTTTTAACATGCTTTCTGTAGCTTAAGTACATCATGGTTTTGTATTGCTTGATATATGCCTTTCTGGATTCCGTCTTCGATCATCTTATTCAGTAGCTCCCCATATAATTCTCTATATAGGGCTACCGTAACTTTGCCTTTGTCGGCTTCCATTATGATGATGTCTTCCCTTTTCTTCAGAAGCATTCTCAGCTTGGTTAATGTGGCTAGAATTTTTTGATCTATTCTGGAAAGTTTCCTCCCCTTCATTATTCTATTGTATGCGTTAGTTGCCCTTGCTAGCGCTCTCGTCTTTGCTCTGTATTGCATCGGTTGTTTGTCTTCGATTTCATTTGCTATCTCATTAAGCGTATTTATCACGTCTACCTGATCTGGTTGGCTGTTAGGGGTGATGCAATTTGGTCCATATGAGAGCAACGCTCTGATGTCCGGGTTTATGTCGTAGTTGGTGAGATTCCTGAAGCCTCCTGTGATCTCTCTCAGGGTCATTGCTTGTTTGCTTTAGTATAGAATCTAAGAATGTTTATACTATTAGTCATGTCCAGTTTCTTGTGTGTTACATTTTGTTTTTAATCGTGCCTATACTATGTGTGTGTCCCAGTACGGTTAGTGTTTATGTGTATTTTTCGTACCTACGCTAATTTAGTCTGTTACCTCCTGCATGCTCTTTGCAATTCGTCCTATTGATCACTCTGGGGTATCTCTGTAAATCAACCCCACCCAACATGTAACTAGGGATGCTAGGCAACTACTTTATAGGTTTCTTTCCCTGTTCTGCCCCACAATGTCCCAAGCTCGTGTTAGTGTGTCTTTGTATTTTAATCATGTTTCTGGCTCTATGGCCCGCTCCTAGACCTTCATGCCTACTCACATATCCGCCTTCATATACTATTCTATACTCACAGTGCTGGGCGTTGGCTAGTGTGCTTTGTGTTTACCCTCCCGAGCACTCTACCAGAAGATGCGGTACTATTTTTAGAAAGATCTGGGTTATCCTCATGTAGTGGCCAATTGACTACATGATTCAATCCAGACTTTAGACCTTGTTCCTGCACTCTAATACTGCTCTTTTCTAGGAGCTGGTACAATTTAAATTTTGGAAGTGCTGGATGATTTGCCTTTTGTCCTCCACCGTACATATCCCTAGATATATCTAGAGCGCTATGTACAGTAGGGACTGTTGTTTGGCGAAGCGATGTGCAATCAGATGGGGCACTACTTTCCATCATTGCATGGTGGTAGTTTATCCACCGTGGCATTTTAGTATATTACTAATATGCTTTAGCATTGCCAGTTTTGGATGCTGTTATTATTTTTAAAAAAGTTTTTCATTGGTTGGCTTAGCGCGTTGTGATGGCTGAACAAGGTTCTGTTTCCCTCTGCAGTTTATGATAGTAGTTCAGATGTATACCTTCAGAGTCACCCACTTTCTAGCCCTAATCTCCTCAACTAGGCATGTTTACCAATCTATTTTCAGCTATTTTCATGTTTTGCGTGTTCTGCTATGCTCCGTGCACCATAAAAAATTTTCAAATTTAAAAATTCAAAACTTAAAATCTAAAATTTAAAATTTAAAATTTAAAATTTAAAATTTAGCCGTAGGCCGAGGCAGGGCGCGTGTTAAGGCCGAAGGCCGAGCATATGCACTGGCGAAGGCCGTAGGCCGAGGCAGGGCGCGTCTCTGGTTCCTAGTCTACCCACTCTCCAATATGTGTATTTAGCTAACCTATGCTGGTGAGGGGCGGAGCCTGAGGCGGCATTGGCTGAGGGCTAAGCTAACTATATCTCATTGCTATGCTACCTTCGGTTCGTCTTGTTCATTTATTAAAAATTATCAAAAGTTTATTTAAAAAATTTTTATTTTCTCTAAACAGCGTAGGCTAAGGGTCAAGCTAAAGGTTCCTTATCGTAATGGATCTGTGGTTGCGATGCAATCCACGGTTCATCTATCAGAATGCGTTTCATATATCTGCTTAGGCGCCTCTCACTGCTACGGTATCTTTGGTTTGCCTATCCTACCTGTTCAATTGTCTAGTTAGGTGGTGGCGTACTTCTACTCTACCTGGCTTCTTAGATGTGCTACCCTCTGTGTGTTGGATGTCTAAGTGGGTGTTATGTGAGTTAATTTGGTAGTATGCGTGGTTCTGTATATCAATGTATTATTTATTATTTATTTTGTATGCTTACTTCTGATATTATGTATGCTTTTCAATATAGAATAATAAAAATCACTTGCTATTATATATATAACTAAAGCTGGTTGGTTTTCTGCATTCATTACCTTTAATCACTTATAAATTATCAATTCAATTCTGTTTCTATAATCATTATTTTCATTTATATTTTAATTTTATTACCATTCAGAATTCATACTTACATTTATATTTACAATTTCCTATTCTTCTCTTTTCTTTAACGGTGCGTATTTTTGCATTGCAAATCTTCCCACAAGTATTTCTAGAATTTTTATTTATGTTGTTGAGGTCACCCTTGTTACGTCCCGATGAATGTAACAATGGCGACACTCAACATGAGTAGGTTTCCGGCATATTTTAGCGAATATGCCTCCACCGATATTTTCCTATCCTTGCAATATGCTATATTGCATTTAATAGCCGTGCAGGCTGATTGGTTGGCGTCACCGAAACGTTTTCTGCTCCCGCCACGGAGCGTCATCAGCGGTTTTTATTTCTAACAGCTATTCAATGAGTGTGTGGTCACTCCCTAGTTTGCACTTAGTGCATGAAAATCTTCATATACATGCCTTGAATATTTAATATTCTATGCATATATATATATGTATGTGTTCTAGTCTATCTTACTCACACAGGTCCTTGGCCTGGCTGATGTTGAAAACTAGGTTAATGTTGAGGAATTTTATATGGATCAATTTAATTATTCAAATTGCATAGTGATGGGGTCAGAGTATTTTCTTATATATTTATATGTAATTCACACTATATCCAGTTGTATTGAACTTTTTTGAATTTTATTAAAATTGCTACACATATATGCGTTTTTATTTTCTTCCCTCTCCATTTTTCTAGCTCTCATTCATTACATCCAACATAAAAATTTAAATTTCAAATTCCAAATTCCAAATTCCAAATTCAAATTCCAAATTCCAAACTTTAAACTTCAAATTATTCTAAATTTCAAATTCCAAATTCCAAACCCTAAACTTTAAATTCCAAATCCCAAATTCCAAATTTCAAATTTAAAATCCAAAATCCAAAATCCAAAATTCAAAACCCAAAACCCAAAACCCAAAATTTAAAATTTTAAACTTTAAACCCTAAACTTCAAACCCCAAATCTCAAATTCCAAATTTCAAATTCCAAACTTCAAACTTTAAATTTAAACCCTAAATCTCAAATTCCAAATTCCAAATTTCAAATTTCAAATTCTAAACCCCAAACTTCAAACTCTAAATCCCAAACTTCAAATTTTAAATTTATATTATGTATATATATATATTGCTATATCTTCCTTCCTCGCTTATAAGTGAGGCTCGTGAATTCTAATTTTGTTATGAACTGGTTAACTTCTACTTAATTGACTAATACCTGTTCTTCTTATCAACATTTCTAATGCATGAATATGTGCAGCGTAAACTTATGTTTATCTACATATATTACTCAATACCTATGCGTATTAATAGCACTTATATTTCATTACCTTCTGAATGTACAGTTTCCTAGTGCTTGCGTTTTTTATTTATATATAGTGCTTCCCGCTGCCTATTTTCCTTCTCGTTTTCGTGCCGTCTTCAATGCTCCTAATGTTCTCCACCCGCTCTGCTCCGGCTTGCACCGTTATGGTGCTTAACTATGGATTAAGGGTTTTTTTAAAAAATATTTTTTATTATTGTTCCGTAGGTACGTAGCTCAGCAACTCTGATTTCTCACCTAGGTTCTCTGTGCTGGAACTCCTTTTTATATATGCGTTGGCCGTTCTTGTGTACAGTGAGCTTCATCCATAGTTGCTATGTGTTTCCTTTCTTCTTTATTTATGCAATAGGAATAAATCCTATAACTTCTTTCCTTATTTTCGCCCAGTTTGATTAGGATATCCAATTTCAGTTCTTTTAAATATAATTACCTGCTTATGTATTGCTTATATGCTTACCGTGCTTCCAACAAGGACTTTTCTGCTTCTATTTCAATTTCTTTTTATTAAATCTATCTAAATGTCAGTTGCTTATTTTGTTTTAAATTGTGCATGCTTTATGTATTGAACTTTCCGTATTGCGTAGCTATTCTTGCCTTTGGTTGATTGCGTCTTTTCCTATGGATAGTTATCTGCGTTCCGGTTGCTGTTTTCTCCTCTTATGCTCTTCTGCTTGTTAAGGTGGATGCGCCGCGGTTTATGCAATTCTTAAAATGATTTCCTGTTGGCTCTGTGTTGAGGCTTGTGATATAGCTCCGGGTATTGCTGCTGTTGCAGGTGATGTAGGCTGTTATATATTTTGCCGCCTTCTTTCTGCCTCTCACCTTATCTATAATTATAATTTGCTTCTTCATTGTGTAATTCAGCTCATTCATGTGGTGCATCATTTTCCCTCCTGCATTATCATAGTAGCCTCGTGTTAGCTCCTCTATATCTCTTGTTCCAGTATGTGCTATAAATTCCTGTTCACATTGCCCACATCCATATAGCACTATGCTATTCCATTGCTCCGGTATTGTTACATGTTTCGTCTTATTGCTTTGGTTATAGGTGTGAATTCCTTGTTTAGTGCCTTTGGCTTCTTTATATTTGTGCCTGAGATTAGCTTTAGGCGGGTTGCATTGTATCACTTTTACATCTTCCGTGATACCTTTGATGTCCTTCTTATATTGAGATGTTTCTTTCCCAAGATATTGCATCTTGATGAACTTTCTACCCATTTTTTTCTTCACTCTTCTCTCCCTTGAGGTTGTCTTCCTGGTTAGTCTCAGTCCTAGAATTTATTGGTGCACTTTTTATTTCATTTGGTTTTTCTCTTGATTTACCTGGCTTCTCTGTATGGTTCAGCCCTATGTAGATTGCTCTTAATGCCGACATTATGATGTCTTTTTTATGTTCCGGGTGCTTGCCTTTGCCAATGGCCTTATAGAAATTTGCTTTAGTTACTGCTAAAGGGTAATTATTATCCTTTAGCTCCTCACTCAATTCTTTCATTATCTGTGGGATATGTGCATTTTCTGTTATTTTCAGCGCATAGTTTATCCTCTCCACAATTGCATTGGTTTTATATTGTAGAGGCTGATTCGAGTAAAAGTTTATTAGTCTATTTGATGCGATGGTCTTCTTGTACCATTTTGTTAAGAACTCGGTCTCCGTTCTTCGGAATGTTATATCCAAATAGCTGATGGATTTCTCTTCGTTCTCCAACTCTATTGTGAACTCCATACTAAGTTCTTTTTCCAGTAGCTCCTTGATCATATGTATGCTGCTTTCTTTGGCGTAGAGTAGAAAATCATCCACATAGATTCTCATGATCTCTACTCCTATGCTCATCAGTTGGGTATATATTCTATTTATCCCTAAATCAATATATAGGCTGGCATATTTTGTGGACGTCTTTCCTCCCATTGGAGCTCCTTTCCTCTGAATGTATATGGCGTCCCTTGCCCTAAAATAGTTTGCCTGCCTCAAGTCGAAGTCTATGAGCCCTAGTAGATTCGCTACATTGTAGGTTCCGCTTATCCCAGGTCCTATTATCTCCTTTATGCTATGCTTCAGGCTTGCTAAATCAACATTGTTGAACATGTCCTTAATGTCCAAGCTAAAAAGGACATAGCCTTCCCTGATCTTGGTTAGCTTAATTTCCGTGATGAGATCCAGTTTGCTTTTAACATGCTTTCTGTAGCTTAAGTACATCATGGTTTTGTATTGCTTGATATATGCCTTTCTGGATTCCGTCTTCGATCATCTTATTCAGTAGCTCCCCATATAATTCTCTATATAGGGCTACCGTAACTTTGCCTTTGTCGGCTTCCATTATGATGATGTCTTCCCTTTTCTTCAGAAGCATTCTCAGCTTGGTTAATGTGGCTAGAATTTTTTGATCTATTCTGGAAAGTTTCCTCCCCTTCATTATTCTATTGTATGCGTTAGTTGCCCTTGCTAGCGCTCTCGTCTTTGCTCTGTATTGCATCGGTTGTTTGTCTTCGATTTCATTTGCTATCTCATTAAGCGTATTTATCACGTCTACCTGATCTGGTTGGCTGTTAGGGGTGATGCAATTTGGTCCATATGAGAGCAACGCTCTGATGTCCGGGTTTATGTCGTAGTTGGTGAGATTCCTGAAGCCTCCTGTGATCTCTCTCAGGGTCATTGCTTGTTTGCTTTAGTATAGAATCTAAGAATGTTTATACTATTAGTCATGTCCAGTTTCTTGTGTGTTACATTTTGTTTTTAATCGTGCCTATACTATGTGTGTGTCCCAGTACGGTTAGTGTTTATGTGTATTTTTCGTACCTACGCTAATTTAGTCTGTTACCTCCTGCATGCTCTTTGCAATTCGTCCTATTGATCACTCTGGGGTATCTCTGTAAATCAACCCCACCCAACATGTAACTAGGGATGCTAGGCAACTACTTTATAGGTTTCTTTCCCTGTTCTGCCCCACAATGTCCCAAGCTCGTGTTAGTGTGTCTTTGTATTTTAATCATGTTTCTGGCTCTATGGCCCGCTCCTAGACCTTCATGCCTACTCACATATCCGCCTTCATATACTATTCTATACTCACAGTGCTGGGCGTTGGCTAGTGTGCTTTGTGTTTACCCTCCCGAGCACTCTACCAGAAGATGCGGTACTATTTTTAGAAAGATCTGGGTTATCCTCATGTAGTGGCCAATTGACTACATGATTCAATCCAGACTTTAGACCTTGTTCCTGCACTCTAATACTGCTCTTTTCTAGGAGCTGGTACAATTTAAATTTTGGAAGTGCTGGATGATTTGCCTTTTGTCCTCCACCGTACATATCCCTAGATATATCTAGAGCGCTATGTACAGTAGGGACTGTTGTTTGGCGAAGCGATGTGCAATCAGATGGGGCACTACTTTCCATCATTGCATGGTGGTAGTTTATCCACCGTGGTATTTTAGTATATTACTAATATGCTTTAGCATTGCCAGTTTTGGATGCTGTTATTATTTTTAAAAAAGTTTTTCATTGGTTGGCTTAGCGCGTTGTGATGGCTGAACAAGGTTCTGTTTCCCTCTTCAGTTTATGATAGTAGTTCAGATGTATACCTTCAGAGTCACCCACTTTCTAGCCCTAATCTCCTCAACTAGGCATGTTTACCAATCTATTTTCAGCTATTTTCGTGTTTTGCGTGTTCTGCTATGCTCCGTGCACCATAAAAAATTTTCAAATTTAAAAATTCAAAACTTAAAATCTAAAATTTAAAATTTAAAATTTAAAATTTAAAATTTAGCCGTAGGCCGAGGCAGGGCGCGTGTTAAGGCCGAAGGCCGAGCATATGCACT
This sequence comes from Dioctria rufipes, assembly GCA_963924295.1. Lineage (NCBI taxonomy): Eukaryota > Metazoa > Arthropoda > Insecta > Diptera > Asilidae > Dioctria > Dioctria rufipes. The sequence goes on along the minus strand of CAWUPM010001090.1, from coordinate 47,873 downwards.
GGCGAAGGCCGTAGGCCGAGGCAGGGCGCGTCTCTGGTTCCTAGTCTACCCACTCTCCAATATGTGTATTTAGCTAACCTATGCTGGTGAGGGGCGGAGCCTGAGGCGGCATTGGCTGAGGGCTAAGCTAACTATATCTCATTGCTATGCTACCTTCGGTTCGTCTTGTTCATTTATTAAAAATTATCAAAAGTTTATTTAAAAAATTTTTATTTTCTCTAAACAGCGTAGGCTAAGGGTCAAGCTAAAGGTTCCTTATCGTAATGGATCTGTGGTTGCGATGCAATCCACGGTTCATCTATCAGAATGCGTTTCATATATCTGCTTAGGCGCCTCTCACTGCTACGGTATCTTTGGTTTGCCTATCCTACCTGTTCAATTGTCTAGTTAGGTGGTGACGTACTTCTACTCTACCTGGCTTCTTAGATGTGCTACCCTCTGTGTGTTGGATGTCTAAGTGGGTGTTATGTGAGTTAATTTGGTAGTATGCGTGGTTCTGTATATCAATGTATTATTTATTATTTATTTTGTATGCTTACTTCTGATATTATGTATGCTTTTCAATATAGAATAATAAAAATCACTTGCTATTATATATATAACTAAAGCTGGTTGGTTTTCTGCATTCATTACCTTTAATCACTTATAAATTATCAATTCAATTCTGTTTCTATAATCATTATTTTCATTTATATTTTAATTTTATTACCATTCAGAATTCATACTTACATTTATATTTACAATTTCCTATTCTTCTCTTTTCTTTAACGGTGCATATTTTTGCATTGCAAATCTTCCCACAAGTATTTCTAGAACTTTTATTTATGTTGTTGAGGTCACCCTTGTTACGTCCCGATGAATGTAACAATGGCGACACTCAACATGAGTAGGTTTCCGGCATATTTTAGCGAATATGCCTCCACCGATATTTTCCTATCCTTGCAATATGCTATATTGCATTTAATAGCCGTGCAGGCTGATTGGTTGGCGTCACCGAAACGTTTTCTGCTCCCGCCACGGAGCGTCATCAGCGGTTTTTATTTCTAACAGCTATTCAATGAGTGTGTGGTCACTCCCTAGTTTGCACTTAGTGCATGAAAATCTTCATATACATGCCTTGAATATTTAATATTCTATGCATATATATATATGTATGTGTTCTAGTCTATCTTACTCACACAGGTCCTTGGCCTGGCTGATGTTGAAAACTAGGTTAATGTTGAGGAATTTTATATGGATCAATTTAATTATTCAAATTGCATAGTGATGGGGTCAGAGTATTTTCTTATATATTTATATGTAATTCACACTATATCCAGTTGTATTGAACTTTTTTGAATTTTATTAAAATTGCTACACATATATGCGTTTTTATTTTCTTCCCTCTCCATTTTTCTAGCTCTCATTCATTACATCCAACATAAAAATTTAAATTTCAAATTCCAAATTCCAAATTCCAAATTCAAATTCCAAATTCCAAACTTTAAACTTCAAATTATTCTAAATTTCAAATTCCAAATTCCAAACCCTAAACTTTAAATTCCAAATCCCAAATTCCAAATTTCAAATTTAAAATCCAAAATCCAAAATCCAAAATTCAAAACCCAAAACCCAAAACCCAAAATTTAAAATTTTAAACTTTAAACCCTAAACTTCAAACCCCAAATCTCAAATTCCAAATTTCAAATTCCAAACTTCAAACTTTAAATTTAAACCCTAAATCTCAAATTCCAAATTCCAAATTTCAAATTTCAAATTCTAAACCCCAAACTTCAAACTCTAAATCCCAAACTTCAAATTTTAAATTTATATTATGTATATATATATTGCTATATCTTCCTTCCTCGCTTATAAGTGAGGCTCGTGAATTCTAATTTTGTTATGAACTGGTTAACTTCTACTTAATTGACTAATACCTGTTCTTCTTATCAACATTTCTAATGCATGAATATGTGCAGCGTAAACTTATGTTTATCTACATATATTACTCAATACCTATGCGTATTAATAGCACTTATATTTCATTACCTTCTGAATGTACAGTTTCCTAGTGCTTGCGTTTTTTATTTATATATAGTGCTTCCCGCTGCCTATTTTCCTTCTCGTTTTCGTGCCGTCTTCAATGCTCCTAATGTTCTCCACCCGCTCTGCTCCGGCTTGCACCGTTATGGTGCTTAACTATGGATTAAGGGTTTTTTTAAAAAATATTTTTTATTATTGTTCCGTAGGTACGTAGCTCAGCAACTCTGATTTCTCACCTAGGTTCTCTGTGCTGGAACTCCTTTTTATATATGCGTTGGCCGTTCTTGTGTACAGTGAGCTTCATCCATAGTTGCTATGTGTTTCCTTTCTTCTTTATTTATGCAATAGGAATAAATCCTATAACTTCTTTCCTTATTTTCGCCCAGTTTGATTAGGATATCCAATTTCAGTTCTTTTAAATATAATTACCTGCTTATGTATTGCTTATATGCTTACCGTGCTTCCAACAAGGACTTTTCTGCTTCTATTTCAATTTCTTTTTATTAAATCTATCTAAATGTCAGTTGCTTATTTTGTTTTAAATTGTGCATGCTTTATGTATTGAACTTTCCGTATTGCGTAGCTATTCTTGCCTTTGGTTGATTGCGTCTTTTCCTATGGATAGTTATCTGCGTTCCGGTTGCTGTTTTCTCCTCTTATGCTCTTCTGCTTGTTAAGGTGGATGCGCCGCGGTTTATGCAATTCTTAAAATGATTTCCTGTTGGCTCTGTGTTGAGGCTTGTGATATAGCTCCGGGTATTGCTGCTGTTGCAGGTGATGTAGGCTGTTATATATTTTGCCGCCTTCTTTCTGCCTCTCACCTTATCTATAATTATAATTTGCTTCTTCATTGTGTAATTCAGCTCATTCATGTGGTGCATCATTTTCCCTCCTGCATTATCATAGTAGCCTCGTGTTAGCTCCTCTATATCTCTTGTTCCAGTATGTGCTATAAATTCCTGTTCACATTGCCCACATCCATATAGCACTATGCTATTCCATTGCTCCGGTATTGTTACATGTTTCGTCTTATTGCTTTGGTTATAGGTGTGAATTCCTTGTTTAGTGCCTTTGGCTTCTTTATATTTGTGCCTGAGATTAGCTTTAGGCGGGTTGCATTGTATCACTTTTACATCTTCCGTGATACCTTTGATGTCCTTCTTATATTGAGATGTTTCTTTCCCAAGATATTGCATCTTGATGAACTTTCTACCCATTTTTTCTTCACTCTTCTCTCCCTTGAGGTTGTCTTCCTGGTTAGTCTCAGTCCTAGAATTTATTGGTGCACTTTTTATTTCATTTGGTTTTTCTCTTGATTTACCTGGCTTCTCTGTATGGTTCAGCCCTATGTAGATTGCTCTTAATGCCGACATTATGATGTCTTTTTTATGTTCCGGGTGCTTGCCTTTGCCAATGGCCTTATAGAAATTTGCTTTAGTTACTGCTAAAGGGTAATTATTATCCTTTAGCTCCTCACTCAATTCTTTCATTATCTGTGGGATATGTGCATTTTCTGTTATTTTCAGCGCATAGTTTATCCTCTCCACAATTGCATTGGTTTTATATTGTAGAGGCTGATTCGAGTAAAAGTTTATTAGTCTATTTGATGCGATGGTCTTCTTGTACCATTTTGTTAAGAACTCGGTCTCCGTTCTTCGGAATGTTATATCCAAATAGCTGATGGATTTCTCTTCGTTCTCCAACTCTATTGTGAACTCCATACTAAGTTCTTTTTCCAGTAGCTCCTTGATCATATGTATGCTGCTTTCTTTGGCGTAGAGTAGAAAATCATCCACATAGATTCTCATGATCTCTACTCCTATGCTCATCAGTTGGGTATATATTCTATTTATCCCTAAATCAATATATAGGCTGGCATATTTTGTGGACGTCTTTCCTCCCATTGGAGCTCCTTTCCTCTGAATGTATATGGCGTCCCTTGCCCTAAAATAGTTTGCCTGCCTCAAGTCGAAGTCTATGAGCCCTAGTAGATTCGCTACATTGTAGGTTCCGCTTATCCCAGGTCCTATTATCTCCTTTATGCTATGCTTCAGGCTTGCTAAATCAACATTGTTGAACATGTCCTTAATGTCCAAGCTAAAAAGGACATAGCCTTCCCTGATCTTGGTTAGCTTAATTTCCGTGATGAGATCCAGTTTGCTTTTAACATTTAGGTTATACCTTAGGCATTCTAGGCCTCTCATTGCATCTAGAGCTTCATTAATGTGCTTACCTAGTGCTGTGTTAATCGATCTGGTTTTTGCTACGATGGGTCTCATCTGGAGCTCTTCCTTGTGGATTTTTATTATTGGGTGCAACACGCTTATCTCATTTTGATAATCTTTCAAGTCCGCCATCATAGTGGCCTCTTTCCTTCTTTGCTGCTCAGCATTATCTTGATTATCAGTTATATGCAAGCCATGTTTGGCAATTGCCTGGAGTCTCCACTTGTATGAGTTTTGCAGTGCTTTCTGTAGCTTAAGTACATCATGGTTTTGTATTGCTTGATATATGCCTTTCTGGATTCCGTCTTCGATCATCTTATTCAGTAGCTCCCCATATAATTCTCTATATAGGGCTACCGTAACTTTGCCTTTGTCGGCTTCCATTATGATGATGTCTTCCCTTTTCTTCAGAAGCATTCTCAGCTTGGTTAATGTGGCTAGAATTTTTTGATCTATTCTGGAAAGTTTCCTCCCCTTCATTATTCTATTGTATGCGTTAGTTGCCCTTGCTAGCGCTCTCGTCTTTGCTCTGTATTGCATCGGTTGTTTGTCTTCGATTTCATTTGCTATCTCATTAAGCGTATTTATCACGTCTACCTGATCTGGTTGGCTGTTAGGGGTGATGCAATTTGGTCCATATGAGAGCAACGCTCTGATGTCCGGGTTTATGTCGTAGTTGGTGAGATTCCTGAAGCCTCCTGTGATCTCTCTCAGGGTCATTGCTTGTTTGCTTTAGTATAGAATCTAAGAATGTTTATACTATTAGTCATGTCCAGTTTCTTGTGTGTTACATTTTGTTTTTAATCGTGCCTATACTATGTGTGTGTCCCAGTACGGTTAGTGTTTATGTGTATTTTTCGTACCTACGCTAATTTAGTCTGTTACCTCCTGCATGCTCTTTGCAATTCGTCCTATTGATCACTCTGGGGTATCTCTGTAAATCAACCCCACCCAACATGTAACTAGGGATGCTAGGCAACTACTTTATAGGTTTCTTTCCCTGTTCTGCCCCACAATGTCCCAAGCTCGTGTTAGTGTGTCTTTGTATTTTAATCATGTTTCTGGCTCTATGGCCCGCTCCTAGACCTTCATGCCTACTCACATATCCGCCTTCATATACTATTCTATACTCACAGTGCTGGGCGTTGGCTAGTGTGCTTTGTGTTTACCCTCCCGAGCACTCTACCAGAAGATGCGGTACTATTTTTAGAAAGATCTGGGTTATCCTCATGTAGTGGCCAATTGACTACATGATTCAATCCAGACTTTAGACCTTGTTCCTGCACTCTAATACTGCTCTTTTCTAGGAGCTGGTACAATTTAAATTTTGGAAGTGCTGGATGATTTGCCTTTTGTCCTCCACCGTACATATCCCTAGATATATCTAGAGCGCTATGTACAGTAGGGACTGTTGTTTGGCGAAGCGATGTGCAATCAGATGGGGCACTACTTTCCATCATTGCATGGTGGTAGTTTATCCACCGTGGCATTTTAGTATATTACTAATATGCTTTAGCATTGCCAGTTTTGGATGCTGTTATTATTTTTAAAAAAGTTTTTCATTGGTTGGCTTAGCGCGTTGTGATGGCTGAACAAGGTTCTGTTTCCCTCTGCAGTTTATGATAGTAGTTCAGATGTATACCTTCAGAGTCACCCACTTTCTAGCCCTAATCTCCTCAACTAGGCATGTTTACCAATCTATTTTCAGCTATTTTCGTGTTTTGCGTGTTCTGCTATGCTCCGTGCACCATAAAAAATTTTCAAATTTAAAAATTCAAAACTTAAAATCTAAAATTTAAAATTTAAAATTTAAAATTTAAAATTTAGCCGTAGGCCGAGGCAGGGCGCGTGTTAAGGCCGAAGGCCGAGCATATGCACTGGCGAAGGCCGTAGGCCGAGGCAGGGCGCGTCTCTGGTTCCTAGTCTACCCACTCTCCAATATGTGTATTTAGCTAACCTATGCTGGTGAGGGGCGGAGCCTGAGGCGGCATTGGCTGAGGGCTAAGCTAACTATATCTCATTGCTATGCTACCTTCGGTTCGTCTTGTTCATTTATTAAAAATTATCAAAAGTTTATTTAAAAAATTTTTATTTTCTCTAAACAGCGTAGGCTAAGGGTCAAGCTAAAGGTTCCTTATCGTAATGGATCTGTGGTTGCGATGCAATCCACGGTTCATCTATCAGAATGCGTTTCATATATCTGCTTAGGCGCCTCTCACTGCTACGGTATCTTTGGTTTGCCTATCCTACCTGTTCAATTGTCTAGTTAGGTGGTGGCGTACTTCTACTCTACCTGGCTTCTTAGATGTGCTACCCTCTGTGTGTTGGATGTCTAAGTGGGTGTTATGTGAGTTAATTTGGTAGTATGCGTGGTTCTGTATATCAATGTATTATTTATTATTTATTTTGTATGCTTACTTCTGATATTATGTATGCTTTTCAATATAGAATAATAAAAATCACTTGCTATTATATATATAACTAAAGCTGGTTGGTTTTCTGCATTCATTACCTTTAATCACTTATAAATTATCAATTCAATTCTGTTTCTATAATCATTATTTTCATTTATATTTTAATTTTATTACCATTCAGAATTCATACTTACATTTATATTTACAATTTCCTATTCTTCTCTTTTCTTTAACGGTGCGTATTTTTGCATTGCAAATCTTCCCACAAGTATTTCTAGAATTTTTATTTATGTTGTTGAGGTCACCCTTGTTACGTCCCGATGAATGTAACAATGGCGACACTCAACATGAGTAGGTTTCCGGCATATTTTAGCGAATATGCCTCCACCGATATTTTCCTATCCTTGCAATATGCTATATTGCATTTAATAGCCGTGCAGGCTGATTGGTTGGCGTCACCGAAACGTTTTCTGCTCCCGCCACGGAGCGTCATCAGCGGTTTTTATTTCTAACAGCTATTCAATGAGTGTGTGGTCACTCCCTAGTTTGCACTTAGTGCATGAAAATCTTCATATACATGCCTTGAATATTTAATATTCTATGCATATATATATATGTATGTGTTCTAGTCTATCTTACTCACACAGGTCCTTGGCCTGGCTGATGTTGAAAACTAGGTTAATGTTGAGGAATTTTATATGGATCAATTTAATTATTCAAATTGCATAGTGATGGGGTCAGAGTATTTTCTTATATATTTATATGTAATTCACACTATATCCAGTTGTATTGAACTTTTTTGAATTTTATTAAAATTGCTACACATATATGCGTTTTTATTTTCTTCCCTCTCCATTTTTCTAGCTCTCATTCATTACATCCAACATAAAAATTTAAATTTCAAATTCCAAATTCCAAATTCCAAATTCAAATTCCAAATTCCAAACTTTAAACTTCAAATTATTCTAAATTTCAAATTCCAAATTCCAAACCCTAAACTTTAAATTCCAAATCCCAAATTCCAAATTTCAAATTTAAAATCCAAAATCCAAAATCCAAAATTCAAAACCCAAAACCCAAAACCCAAAATTTAAAATTTTAAACTTTAAACCCTAAACTTCAAACCCCAAATCTCAAATTCCAAATTTCAAATTCCAAACTTCAAACTTTAAATTTAAACCCTAAATCTCAAATTCCAAATTCCAAATTTCAAATTTCAAATTCTAAACCCCAAACTTCAAACTCTAAATCCCAAACTTCAAATTTTAAATTTATATTATGTATATATATATTGCTATATCTTCCTTCCTCGCTTATAAGTGAGGCTCGTGAATTCTAATTTTGTTATGAACTGGTTAACTTCTACTTAATTGACTAATACCTGTTCTTCTTATCAACATTTCTAATGCATGAATATGTGCAGCGTAAACTTATGTTTATCTACATATATTACTCAATACCTATGCGTATTAATAGCACTTATATTTCATTACCTTCTGAATGTACAGTTTCCTAGTGCTTGCGTTTTTTATTTATATATAGTGCTTCCCGCTGCCTATTTTCCTTCTCGTTTTCGTGCCGTCTTCAATGCTCCTAATGTTCTCCACCCGCTCTGCTCCGGCTTGCACCGTTATGGTGCTTAACTATGGATTAAGGGTTTTTTTAAAAAATATTTTTTATTATTGTTCCGTAGGTACGTAGCTCAGCAACTCTGATTTCTCACCTAGGTTCTCTGTGCTGGAACTCCTTTTTATATATGCGTTGGCCGTTCTTGTGTACAGTGAGCTTCATCCATAGTTGCTATGTGTTTCCTTTCTTCTTTATTTATGCAATAGGAATAAATCCTATAACTTCTTTCCTTATTTTCGCCCAGTTTGATTAGGATATCCAATTTCAGTTCTTTTAAATATAATTACCTGCTTATGTATTGCTTATATGCTTACCGTGCTTCCAACAAGGACTTTTCTGCTTCTATTTCAATTTCTTTTTATTAAATCTATCTAAATGTCAGTTGCTTATTTTGTTTTAAATTGTGCATGCTTTATGTATTGAACTTTCCGTATTGCGTAGCTATTCTTGCCTTTGGTTGATTGCGTCTTTTCCTATGGATAGTTATCTGCGTTCCGGTTGCTGTTTTCTCCTCTTATGCTCTTCTGCTTGTTAAGGTGGATGCGCCGCGGTTTATGCAATTCTTAAAATGATTTCCTGTTGGCTCTGTGTTGAGGCTTGTGATATAGCTCCGGGTATTGCTGCTGTTGCAGGTGATGTAGGCTGTTATATATTTTGCCGCCTTCTTTCTGCCTCTCACCTTATCTATAATTATAATTTGCTTCTTCATTGTGTAATTCAGCTCATTCATGTGGTGCATCATTTTCCCTCCTGCATTATCATAGTAGCCTCGTGTTAGCTCCTCTATATCTCTTGTTCCAGTATGTGCTATAAATTCCTGTTCACATTGCCCACATCCATATAGCACTATGCTATTCCATTGCTCCGGTATTGTTACATGTTTCGTCTTATTGCTTTGGTTATAGGTGTGAATTCCTTGTTTAGTGCCTTTGGCTTCTTTATATTTGTGCCTGAGATTAGCTTTAGGCGGGTTGCATTGTATCACTTTTACATCTTCCGTGATACCTTTGATGTCCTTCTTATATTGAGATGTTTCTTTCCCAAGATATTGCATCTTGATGAACTTTCTACCCATTTTTTCTTCACTCTTCTCTCCCTTGAGGTTGTCTTCCTGGTTAGTCTCAGTCCTAGAATTTATTGGTGCACTTTTTATTTCATTTGGTTTTTCTCTTGATTTACCTGGCTTCTCTGTATGGTTCAGCCCTATGTAGATTGCTCTTAATGCCGACATTATGATGTCTTTTTTATGTTCCGGGTGCTTGCCTTTGCCAATGGCCTTATAGAAATTTGCTTTAGTTACTGCTAAAGGGTAATTATTATCCTTTAGCTCCTCACTCAATTCTTTCATTATCTGTGGGATATGTGCATTTTCTGTTATTTTCAGCGCATAGTTTATCCTCTCCACAATTGCATTGGTTTTATATTGTAGAGGCTGATTCGAGTAAAAGTTTATTAGTCTATTTGATGCGATGGTCTTCTTGTACCATTTTGTTAAGAACTCGGTCTCCGTTCTTCGGAATGTTATATCCAAATAGCTGATGGATTTCTCTTCGTTCTCCAACTCTATTGTGAACTCCATACTAAGTTCTTTTTCCAGTAGCTCCTTGATCATATGTATGCTGCTTTCTTTGGCGTAGAGTAGAAAATCATCCACATAGATTCTCATGATCTCTACTCCTATGCTCATCAGTTGGGTATATATTCTATTTATCCCTAAATCAATATATAGGCTGGCATATTTTGTGGACGTCTTTCCTCCCATTGGAGCTCCTTTCCTCTGAATGTATATGGCGTCCCTTGCCCTAAAATAGTTTGCCTGCCTCAAGTCGAAGTCTATGAGCCCTAGTAGATTCGCTACATTGTAGGTTCCGCTTATCCCAGGTCCTATTATCTCCTTTATGCTATGCTTCAGGCTTGCTAAATCAACATTGTTGAACATGTCCTTAATGTCCAAGCTAAAAAGGACATAGCCTTCCCTGATCTTGGTTAGCTTAATTTCCGTGATGAGATCCAGTTTGCTTTTAACATTTAGGTTATACCTTAGGCATTCTAGGCCTCTCATTGCATCTAGAGCTTCATTAATGTGCTTACCTAGTGCTGTGTTAATCGATCTGGTTTTTGCTACGATGGGTCTCATCTGGAGCTCTTCCTTGTGGATTTTTATTATTGGGTGCAACACGCTTATCTCATTTTGATAATCTTTCAAGTCCGCCATCATAGTGGCCTCTTTCCTTCTTTGCTGCTCAGCATTATCTTGATTATCAGTTATATGCAAGCCATGTTTGGCAATTGCCTGGAGTCTCCACTTGTATGAGTTTTGCAGTGCTTTCTGTAGCTTAAGTACATCATGGTTTTGTATTGCTTGATATATGCCTTTCTGGATTCCGTCTTCGATCATCTTATTCAGTAGCTCCCCATATAATTCTCTATATAGGGCTACCGTAACTTTGCCTTTGTCGGCTTCCATTATGATGATGTCTTCCCTTTTCTTCAGAAGCATTCTCAGCTTGGTTAATGTGGCTAGAATTTTTTGATCTATTCTGGAAAGTTTCCTCCCCTTCATTATTCTATTGTATGCGTTAGTTGCCCTTGCTAGCGCTCTCGTCTTTGCTCTGTATTGCATCGGTTGTTTGTCTTCGATTTCATTTGCTATCTCATTAAGCGTATTTATCACGTCTACCTGATCTGGTTGGCTGTTAGGGGTGATGCAATTTGGTCCATATGAGAGCAACGCTCTGATGTCCGGGTTTATGTCGTAGTTGGTGAGATTCCTGAAGCCTCCTGTGATCTCTCTCAGGGTCATTGCTTGTTTGCTTTAGTATAGAATCTAAGAATGTTTATACTATTAGTCATGTCCAGTTTCTTGTGTGTTACATTTTGTTTTTAATCGTGCCTATACTATGTGTGTGTCCCAGTACGGTTAGTGTTTATGTGTATTTTTCGTACCTACGCTAATTTAGTCTGTTACCTCCTGCATGCTCTTTGCAATTCGTCCTATTGATCACTCTGGGGTATCTCTGTAAATCAACCCCACCCAACATGTAACTAGGGATGCTAGGCAACTACTTTATAGGTTTCTTTCCCTGTTCTGCCCCACAATGTCCCAAGCTCGTGTTAGTGTGTCTTTGTATTTTAATCATGTTTCTGGCTCTATGGCCCGCTCCTAGACCTTCATGCCTACTCACATATCCGCCTTCATATACTATTCTATACTCACAGTGCTGGGCGTTGGCTAGTGTGCTTTGTGTTTACCCTCCCGAGCACTCTACCAGAAGATGCGGTACTATTTTTAGAAAGATCTGGGTTATCCTCATGTAGTGGCCAATTGACTACATGATTCAATCCAGACTTTAGACCTTGTTCCTGCACTCTAATACTGCTCTTTTCTAGGAGCTGGTACAATTTAAATTTTGGAAGTGCTGGATGATTTGCCTTTTGTCCTCCACCGTACATATCCCTAGATATATCTAGAGCGCTATGTACAGTAGGGACTGTTGTTTGGCGAAGCGATGTGCAATCAGATGGGGCACTACTTTCCATCATTGCATGGTGGTAGTTTATCCACCGTGGCATTTTAGTATATTACTAATATGCTTTAGCATTGCCAGTTTTGGATGCTGTTATTATTTTTAAAAAAGTTTTTCATTGGTTGGCTTAGCGCGTTGTGATGGCTGAACAAGGTTCTGTTTCCCTCTGCAGTTTATGATAGTAGTTCAGATGTATACCTTCAGAGTCACCCACTTTCTAGCCCTAATCTCCTCAACTAGGCATGTTTACCAATCTATTTTCAGCTATTTTCGTGTTTTGCGTGTTCTGCTATGCTCCGTGCACCATAAAAAATTTTCAAATTTAAAAATTCAAAACTTAAAATCTAAAATTTAAAATTTAAAATTTAAAATTTAAAATTTAGCCGTAGGCCGAGGCAGGGCGCGTGTTAAGGCCGAAGGCCGAGCATATGCACTGGCGAAGGCCATAGGCCGAGGCAGGGCGCGTCTCTGGTTCCTAGTCTACCCACTCTCCAATATGTGTATTTAGCTAACCTATGCTGGTGAGGGGCGGAGCCTGAGGCGGCATTGGCTGAGGGCTAAGCTAACTATATCTCATTGCTATGCTACCTTCGGTTCGTCTTGTTCATTTATTAAAAATTATCAAAAGTTTATTTAAAAAATTTTTATTTTCTCTAAACAGCGTAGGCTAAGGGTCAAGCTAAAGGTTCCTTATCGTAATGGATCTGTGGTTGCGATGCAATCCACGGTTCATCTATCAGAATGCGTTTCATATATCTGCTTAGGCGCCTCTCACTGCTACGGTATCTTTGGTTTGCCTATCCTACCTGTTCAATTGTCTAGTTAGGTGGTGGCGTACTTCTACTCTACCTGGCTTCTTAGATGTGCTACCCTCTGTGTGTTGGATGTCTAAGTGGGTGTTATGTGAGTTAATTTGGTAGTATGCGTGGTTCTGTATATCAATGTATTATTTATTATTTATTTTGTATGCTTACTTCTGATATTATGTATGCTTTTCAATATAGAATAATAAAAATCACTTGCTATTATATATATAACTAAAGCTGGTTGGTTTTCTGCATTCATTACCTTTAATCACTTATAAATTATCAATTCAATTCTGTTTCTATAATCATTATTTTCATTTATATTTTAATTTTATTACCATTCAGAATTCATACTTACATTTATATTTACAATTTCCTATTCTTCTCTTTTCTTTAACGGTGCGTATTTTTGCATTGCAAATCTTCCCACAAGTATTTCTAGAATTTTTATTTATGTTGTTGAGGTCACCCTTGTTACGTCCCGATGAATGTAACAATGGCGACACTCAACATGAGTAGGTTTCCGGCATATTTTAGCGAATATGCCTCCACCGATATTTTCCTATCCTTGCAATATGCTATATTGCATTTAATAGCCGTGCAGGCTGATTGGTTGGCGTCACCGAAACGTTTTCTGCTCCCGCCACGGAGCGTCATCAGCGGTTTTTATTTCTAACAGCTATTCAATGAGTGTGTGGTCACTCCCTAGTTTGCACTTAGTGCATGAAAATCTTCATATACATGCCTTGAATATTTAATATTCTATGCATATATATATATGTATGTGTTCTAGTCTATCTTACTCACACAGGTCCTTGGCCTGGCTGATGTTGAAAACTAGGTTAATGTTGAGGAATTTTATATGGATCAATTTAATTATTCAAATTGCATAGTGATGGGGTCAGAGTATTTTCTTATATATTTATATGTAATTCACACTATATCCAGTTGTATTGAACTTTTTTGAATTTTATTAAAATTGCTACACATATATGCGTTTTTATTTTCTTCCCTCTCCATTTTTCTAGCTCTCATTCATTACATCCAACATAAAAATTTAAATTTCAAATTCCAAATTCCAAATTCCAAATTCAAATTCCAAATTCCAAACTTTAAACTTCAAATTATTCTAAATTTCAAATTCCAAATTCCAAACCCTAAACTTTAAATTCCAAATCCCAAATTCCAAATTTCAAATTTAAAATCCAAAATCCAAAATCCAAAATTCAAAACCCAAAACCCAAAACCCAAAATTTAAAATTTTAAACTTTAAACCCTAAACTTCAAACCCCAAATCTCAAATTCCAAATTTCAAATTCCAAACTTCAAACTTTAAATTTAAACCCTAAATCTCAAATTCCAAATTCCAAATTTCAAATTTCAAATTCTAAACCCCAAACTTCAAACTCTAAATCCCAAACTTCAAATTTTAAATTTATATTATGTATATATATATTGCTATATCTTCCTTCCTCGCTTATAAGTGAGGCTCGTGAATTCTAATTTTGTTATGAACTGGTTAACTTCTACTTAATTGACTAATACCTGTTCTTCTTATCAACATTTCTAATGCATGAATATGTGCAGCGTAAACTTATGTTTATCTACATATATTACTCAATACCTATGCGTATTAATAGCACTTATATTTCATTACCTTCTGAATGTACAGTTTCCTAGTGCTTGCGTTTTTTATTTATATATAGTGCTTCCCGCTGCCTATTTTCCTTCTCGTTTTCGTGCCGTCTTCAATGCTCCTAATGTTCTCCACCCGCTCTGCTCCGGCTTGCACCGTTATGGTGCTTAACTATGGATTAAGGGTTTTTTTAAAAAATATTTTTTATTATTGTTCCGTAGGTACGTAGCTCAGCAACTCTGATTTCTCACCTAGGTTCTCTGTGCTGGAACTCCTTTTTATATATGCGTTGGCCGTTCTTGTGTACAGTGAGCTTCATCCATAGTTGCTATGTGTTTCCTTTCTTCTTTATTTATGCAATAGGTATAAATCCTATAACTTCTTTCCTTATTTTCGCCCAGTTTGATTAGGATATCCAATTTCAGTTCTTTTAAATATAATTACCTGCTTATGTATTGCTTATATGCTTACCGTGCTTCCAACAAGGACTTTTCTGCTTCTATTTCAATTTCTTTTTATTAAATCTATCTAAATGTCAGTTGCTTATTTTGTTTTAAATTGTGCATGCTTTATGTATTGAACTTTCCGTATTGCGTAGCTATTCTTGCCTTTGGTTGATTGCGTCTTTTCCTATGGATAGTTATCTGCGTTCCGGTTGCTGTTTTCTCCTCTTATGCTCTTCTGCTTGTTAAGGTGGATGCGCCGCGGTTTATGCAATTCTTAAAATGATTTCCTGTTGGCTCTGTGTTGAGGCTTGTGATATAGCTCCGGGTATTGCTGCTGTTGCAGGTGATGTAGGCTGTTATATATTTTGCCGCCTTCTTTCTGCCTCTCACCTTATCTATAATTATAATTTGCTTCTTCATTGTGTAATTCAGCTCATTCATGTGGTGCATCATTTTCCCTCCTGCATTATCATAGTAGCCTCGTGTTAGCTCCTCTATATCTCTTGTTCCAGTATGTGCTATAAATTCCTGTTCACATTGCCCACATCCATATAGCACTATGCTATTCCATTGCTCCGGTATTGTTACATGTTTCGTCTTATTGCTTTGGTTATAGGTGTGAATTCCTTGTTTAGTGCCTTTGGCTTCTTTATATTTGTGCCTGAGATTAGCTTTAGGCGGGTTGCATTGTATCACTTTTACATCTTCCGTGATACCTTTGATGTCCTTCTTATATTGAGATGTTTCTTTCCCAAGATATTGCATCTTGATGAACTTTCTACCCATTTTTTCTTCACTCTTCTCTCCCTTGAGGTTGTCTTCCTGGTTAGTCTCAGTCCTAGAATTTATTGGTGCACTTTTTATTTCATTTGGTTTTTCTCTTGATTTACCTGGCTTCTCTGTATGGTTCAGCCCTATGTAGATTGCTCTTAATGCCGACATTATGATGTCTTTTTTATGTTCCGGGTGCTTGCCTTTGCCAATGGCCTTATAGAAATTTGCTTTAGTTACTGCTAAAGGGTAATTATTATCCTTTAGCTCCTCACTCAATTCTTTCATTATCTGTGGGATATGTGCATTTTCTGTTATTTTCAGCGCATAGTTTATCCTCTCCACAATTTAAATTTTAAATTTTAAATTTTAAATTTTAAATTTTGGAAGTGCTGGATGATTTGCCTTTTGTCCTCCACCGTACATATCCCTAGATATATCTAGAGCGCTATGTACAGTAGGGACTGTTGTTTGGCGAAGCGATGTGCAATCAGATGGGGCACTACTTTCCATCATTGCATGGTGGTAGTTTATCCACCGTGGCATTTTAGTATATTACTAATATGCTTTAGCATTGCCAGTTTTGGATGCTGTTATTATTTTTAAAAAAGTTTTTCATTGGTTGGCTTAGCGCGTTGTGATGGCTGAACAAGGTTCTGTTTCCCTCTGCAGTTTATGATAGTAGTTCAGATGTATACCTTCAGAGTCACCCACTTTCTAGCCCTAATCTCCTCAACTAGGCATGTTTACCAATCTATTTTCAGCTATTTTCGTGTTTTGCGTGTTCTGCTATGCTCCGTGCACCATAAAAAATTTTCAAATTTAAAAATTCAAAACTTATAATCTAAAATTTAAAATTTAAAATTTAAAATTTAAAATTTAAAATTTAGCCGTAGGCCGAGGCAGGGCGCGTGTTAAGGCCGAAGGCCGAGCATATGCACTGGCGAAGGCCGTAGGCCGAGGCAGGGCGCGTCTCTGGTTCCTAGTCTACCCACTCTCCAATATGTGTATTTAGCTAACCTATGCTGGTGAGGGGCGGAGCCTGAGGCGGCATTGGCTGAGGGCTAAGCTAACTATATCTCATTGCTATGCTACCTTCGGTTCGTCTTGTTCATTTATTAAAAATTATCAAAAGTTTATTTAAAAAATTTTTATTTTCTCTAAACAGCGTAGGCTAAGGGTCAAGCTAAAGGTTCCTTATCGTAATGGATCTGTGGTTGCGATGCAATCCACGGTTCATCTATCAGAATGCGTTTCATATATCTGCTTAGGCGCCTCTCACTGCTACGGTATCTTTGGTTTGCCTATCCTACCTGTTCAATTGTCTAGTTAGGTGGTGGCGTACTTCTACTCTACCTGGCTTCTTAGATGTGCTACCCTCTGTGTGTTGGATGTCTAAGTGGGTGTTATGTGAGTTAATTTGGTAGTATGCGTGGTTCTGTATATCAATGTATTATTTATTATTTATTTTGTATGCTTACTTCTGATATTATGTATGCTTTTCAATATAGAATAATAAAAATCACTTGCTATTATATATATAACTAAAGCTGGTTGGTTTTCTGCATTCATTACCTTTAATCACTTATAAATTATCAATTCAATTCTGTTTCTATAATCATTATTTTCATTTATATTTTAATTTTATTACCATTCAGAATTCATACTTACATTTATATTTACAATTTCCTATTCTTCTCTTTTCTTTAACGGTGCGTATTTTTGCATTGCAAATCTTCCCACAAGTATTTCTAGAATTTTTATTTATGTTGTTGAGGTCACCCTTGTTACGTCCCGATGAATGTAACAATGGCGACACTCAACATGAGTAGGTTTCCGGCATATTTTAGCGAATATGCCTCCACCGATATTTTCCTATCCTTGCAATATGCTATATTGCATTTAATAGCCGTGCAGGCTGATTGGTTGGCGTCACCGAAACGTTTTCTGCTCCCGCCACGGAGCGTCATCAGCGGTTTTTATTTCTAACAGCTATTCAATGAGTGTGTGGTCACTCCCTAGTTTGCACTTAGTGCATGAAAATCTTCATATACATGCCTTGAATATTTAATATTCTATGCATATATATATATGTATGTGTTCTAGTCTATCTTACTCACACAGGTCCTTGGCCTGGCTGATGTTGAAAACTAGGTTAATGTTGAGGAATTTTATATGGATCAATTTAATTATTCAAATTGCATAGTGATGGGGTCAGAGTATTTTCTTATATATTTATATGTAATTCACACTATATCCAGTTGTATTGAACTTTTTTGAATTTTATTAAAATTGCTACACATATATGCGTTTTTATTTTCTTCCCTCTCCATTTTTCTAGCTCTCATTCATTACATCCAACATAAAAATTTAAATTTCAAATTCCAAATTCCAAATTCCAAATTCAAATTCCAAATTCCAAACTTTAAACTTCAAATTATTCTAAATTTCAAATTCCAAATTCCAAACCCTAAACTTTAAATTCCAAATCCCAAATTCCAAATTTCAAATTTAAAATCCAAAATCCAAAATCCAAAATTCAAAACCCAAAACCCAAAACCCAAAATTTAAAATTTTAAACTTTAAACCCTAAACTTCAAACCCCAAATCTCAAATTCCAAATTTCAAATTCCAAACTTCAAACTTTAAATTTAAACCCTAAATCTCAAATTCCAAATTCCAAATTTCAAATTTCAAATTCTAAACCCCAAACTTCAAACTCTAAATCCCAAACTTCAAATTTTAAATTTATATTATGTATATATATATTGCTATATCTTCCTTCCTCGCTTATAAGTGAGGCTCGTGAATTCTAATTTTGTTATGAACTGGTTAACTTCTACTTAATTGACTAATACCTGTTCTTCTTATCAACATTTCTAATGCATGAATATGTGCAGCGTAAACTTATGTTTATCTACATATATTACTCAATACCTATGCGTATTAATAGCACTTATATTTCATTACCTTCTGAATGTACAGTTTCCTAGTGCTTGCGTTTTTTATTTATATATAGTGCTTCCCGCTGCCTATTTTCCTTCTCGTTTTCGTGCCGTCTTCAATGCTCCTAATGTTCTCCACCCGCTCTGCTCCGGCTTGCACCGTTATGGTGCTTAACTATGGATTAAGGGTTTTTTTAAAAAATATTTTTTATTATTGTTCCGTAGGTACGTAGCTCAGCAACTCTGATTTCTCACCTAGGTTCTCTGTGCTGGAACTCCTTTTTATATATGCGTTGGCCGTTCTTGTGTACAGTGAGCTTCATCCATAGTTGCTATGTGTTTCCTTTCTTCTTTATTTATGCAATAGGAATAAATCCTATAACTTCTTTCCTTATTTTCGCCCAGTTTGATTAGGATATCCAATTTCAGTTCTTTTAAATATAATTACCTGCTTATGTATTGCTTATATGCTTACCGTGCTTCCAACAAGGACTTTTCTGCTTCTATTTCAATTTCTTTTTATTAAATCTATCTAAATGTCAGTTGCTTATTTTGTTTTAAATTGTGCATGCTTTATGTATTGAACTTTCCGTATTGCGTAGCTATTCTTGCCTTTGGTTGATTGCGTCTTTTCCTATGGATAGTTATCTGCGTTCCGGTTGCTGTTTTCTCCTCTTATGCTCTTCTGCTTGTTAAGGTGGATGCGCCGCGGTTTATGCAATTCTTAAAATGATTTCCTGTTGGCTCTGTGTTGAGGCTTGTGATATAGCTCCGGGTATTGCTGCTGTTGCAGGTGATGTAGGCTGTTATATATTTTGCCGCCTTCTTTCTGCCTCTCACCTTATCTATAATTATAATTTGCTTCTTCGTTGTGTAATTCAGCTCATTCATGTGGTGCATCATTTTCCCTCCTGCATTATCATAGTAGCCTCGTGTTAGCTCCTCTATATCTCTTGTTCCAGTATGTGCTATAAATTCCTGTTCACATTGCCCACATCCATATAGCACTATGCTATTCCATTGCTCCGGTATTGTTACATGTTTCGTCTTATTGCTTTGGTTATAGGTGTGAATTCCTTGTTTAGTGCCTTTGGCTTCTTTATATTTGTGCCTGAGATTAGCTTTAGGCGGGTTGCATTGTATCACTTTTACATCTTCCGTGATACCTTTGATGTCCTTCTTATATTGAGATGTTTCTTTCCCAAGATATTGCATCTTGATGAACTTTCTACCCATTTTTTCTTCACTCTTCTCTCCCTTGAGGTTGTCTTCCTGGTTAGTCTCAGTCCTAGAATTTATTGGTGCACTTTTTATTTCATTTGGTTTTTCTCTTGATTTACCTGGCTTCTCTGTATGGTTCAGCCCTATGTAGATTGCTCTTAATGCCGACATTATGATGTCTTTTTTATGTTCCGGGTGCTTGCCTTTGCCAATGGCCTTATAGAAATTTGCTTTAGTTACTGCTAAAGGGTAATTATTATCCTTTAGCTCCTCACTCAATTCTTTCATTATCTGTGGGATATGTGCATTTTCTGTTATTTTCAGCGCATAGTTTATCCTCTCCACAATTGCATTGGTTTTATATTGTAGAGGCTGATTCGAGTAAAAGTTTATTAGTCTATTTGATGCGATGGTCTTCTTGTACCATTTTGTTAAGAACTCGGTCTCCGTTCTTCGGAATGTTATATCCAAATAGCTGATGGATTTCTCTTCGTTCTCCAACTCTATTGTGAACTCCATACTAAGTTCTTTTTCCAGTAGCTCCTTGATCATATGTATGCTGCTTTCTTTGGCGTAGAGTAGAAAATCATCCACATAGATTCTCATGATCTCTACTCCTATGCTCATCAGTTGGGTATATATTCTATTTATCCCTAAATCAATATATAGGCTGGCATATTTTGTGGACGTCTTTCCTCCCATTGGAGCTCCTTTCCTCTGAATGTATATGGCGTCCCTTGCCCTAAAATAGTTTGCCTGCCTCAAGTCGAAGTCTATGAGCCCTAGTAGATTCGCTACATTGTAGGTTCCGCTTATCCCAGGTCCTATTATCTCCTTTATGCTATGCTTCAGGCTTGCTAAATCAACATTGTTGAACATGTCCTTAATGTCCAAGCTAAAAAGGACATAGCCTTCCCTGATCTTGGTTAGCTTAATTTCCGTGATGAGATCCAGTTTGCTTTTAACATTTAGGTTATACCTTAGGCATTCTAGGCCTCTCATTGCATCTAGAGCTTCATTAATGTGCTTACCTAGTGCTGTGTTAATCGATCTGGTTTTTGCTACGATGGGTCTCATCTGGAGCTCTTCCTTGTGGATTTTTATTATTGGGTGCAACACGCTTATCTCATTTTGATAATCTTTCAAGTCCGCCATCATAGTGGCCTCTTTCCTTCTCTGCTGCTCAGCATTATCTTGATTATCAGTTACATGCAAGCCATGTTTGGCAATTGCCTGGAGTCTCCACTTGTATGAGTTTTGCAGTGCTTTCTGTAGCTTAAGTACATCATGGTTTTGTATTGCTTGATATATGCCTTTCTGGATTCCGTCTTCGATCATCTTATTCAGTAGCTCCCCATATAATTCTCTATATAGGGCTACCGTAACTTTGCCTTTGTCGGCTTCCATTATGATGATGTCTTCCCTTTTCTTCAGAAGCATTCTCAGCTTGGTTAATGTGGCTAGAATTTTTTGATCTATTCTGGAAAGTTTCCTCCCCTTCATTATTCTATTGTATGCGTTAGTTGCCCTTGCTAGCGCTCTCGTCTTTGCTCTGTATTGCATCGGTTGTTTGTCTTCGATTTCATTTGCTATCTCATTAAGCGTATTTATCACGTCTACCTGATCTGGTTGGCTGTTAGGGGTGATGCAATTTGGTCCATATGAGAGCAACGCTCTGATGTCCGGGTTTATGTCGTAGTTGGTGAGATTCCTGAAGCCTCCTGTGATCTCTCTCAGGGTCATTGCTTGTTTGCTTTAGTATAGAATCTAAGAATGTTTATACTATTAGTCATGTCCAGTTTCTTGTGTGTTACATTTTGTTTTTAATCGTGCCTATACTATGTGTGTGTCCCAGTACGGTTAGTGTTTATGTGTATTTTTCGTACCTACGCTAATTTAGTCTGTTACCTCCTGCATGCTCTTTGCAATTCGTCCTATTGATCACTCTGGGGTATCTCTGTAAATCAACCCCACCCAACATGTAACTAGGGATGCTAGGCAACTACTTTATAGGTTTCTTTCCCTGTTCTGCCCCACAATGTCCCAAGCTCGTGTTAGTGTGTCTTTGTATTTTAATCATGTTTCTGGCTCTATGGCCCGCTCCTAGACCTTCATGCCTACTCACATATCCGCCTTCATA
This sequence comes from Dioctria rufipes, assembly GCA_963924295.1. NCBI lineage: Eukaryota > Metazoa > Arthropoda > Insecta > Diptera > Asilidae > Dioctria > Dioctria rufipes. Next base: position 26,091 of record CAWUPM010001090.1, on the reverse strand, counting down.
TACTATTCTATACTCACAGTGCTGGGCGTTGGCTAGTGTGCTTTGTGTTTACCCTCCCGAGCACTCTACCAGATGATGCGGTACTATTTTTAGAAAGATCTGGGTTATCCTCATGTAGTGGCCAATTGACTACATGATTCAATCCAGACTTTAGAACTTGTTCCTGCACTCTAATACTGCTCTTTTCTAGGAGCTGGTACAATTTAAATTTTGGAAGTGCTGGATGATTACCTTTTGTCCTCCACCGTACATATCCCTAGATATATCTAGAGCGCTATGTACAGTAGGGACTGTTGTTTGGCGAAGCGATGTGCAATCAGATGGGGCACTACTTTCCATCATTGCATGGTGGTAGTTTATCCACCGTGGCATTTTAGTATATTACTAATATGCTTTAGCATTGCCAGTTTTGGATGCTGTTATTATTTTTAAAAAAGTTTTTCATTGGTTGGCTTAGCGCGTTGTGATGGCTGAACAAGGTTCTGTTTCCCTCTGCAGTTTATGATAGTAGTTCAGATGTATACCTTCAGAGTCACCCACTTTCTAGCCCTAATCTCCTCAACTAGGCATGTTTACCAATCTATTTTCAGCTATTTTCGTGTTTTGCGTGTTCTGCTATGCTCCGTGCACCATAAAAAATTTTCAAATTTAAAAATTCAAAACTTAAAATCTAAAATTTAAAATTTAAAATTTAAAATTTAAAATTTAAAATTTAGCCGTAGGCCGAGGCAGGGCGCGTGTTAAGGCCGAAGGCCGAGCATATGCACTGGCGAAGGCCGTAGGCCGAGGCAGGGCGCGTCTCTGGTTCCTAGTCTACCCACTCTCCAATATGTGTATTTAGCTAACCTATGCTGGTGAGGGGCGGAGCCTGAGGCGGCATTGGCTGAGGGCTAAGCTAACTATATCTCATTGCTAAATTTTAAATTTTTAAATTTTAAATTTTAAATTTTAAATTTTAAGTTTTGAATTTTTAAATTTGAAAATTTTTTATGGTTTAAATTTTAAATTTTAAATTTTAAATTTTTAAATTTTAAATTTTGGAAGTGCTGGATGATTTGCCTTTTGTCCTCCACCGTACATATCCCTAGATATATCTAGAGCGCTATGTACAGTAGGGACTGTTGTTTGGCGAAGCGATGTGCAATCAGATGGGGCACTACTTTCCATCATTGCATGGTGGTAGTTTATCCACCGTGGCATTTTAGTATATTACTAATATGCTTTAGCATTGCCAGTTTTGGATGCTGTTATTATTTTTAAAAAAGTTTTTCATTGGTTGGCTTAGCGCGTTGTGATGGCTGAACAAGGTTCTGTTTCCCTCTGCAGTTTATGATAGTAGTTCAGATGTATACCTTCAGAGTCACCCACTTTCTAGCCCTAATCTCCTCAACTAGGCATGTTTACCAATCTATTTTCAGCTATTTTCGTGTTTTGCGTGTTCTGCTATGCTCCGTGCACCATAAAAAATTTTCAAATTTAAAAATTCAAAACTTAAAATCTAAAATTTAAAATTTAAAATTTAAAATTTAAAATTTAAAATTTAAAATTTAAAATTTAGCCGTAGGCCGAGGCAGGGCGCGTGTTAAGGCCGAAGGCCGAGCATATGCACTGGCGAAGGCCGTAGGCCGAGGCAGGGCGCGTCTCTGGTTCCTAGTCTACCCACTCTCCAATATGTGTATTTAGCTAACCTATGCTGGTGAGGGGCGGAGCCTGAGGCGGCATTGGCTGAGGGCTAAGCTAACTATATCTCATTGCTATGCTACCTTAAATTTTAAATTTTAAATTTTAAATTTTAAATTTTAAATTTTAAATTTTTAAATTTTAAATTTTAAATTTTAAATTTTGGAAGTGCTGGATGATTTGCCTTTTGTCCTCCACCGTACATATCCCTAGATATATCTAGAGCGCTATGTACAGTAGGGACTGTTGTTTGGCGAAGCGATGTGCAATCAGATGGGGCACTACTTTCCATCATTGCATGGTGGTAGTTTATCCACCGTGGCATTTTAGTATATTACTAATATGCTTTAGCATTGCCAGTTTTGGATGCTGTTATTATTTTTAAAAAAGTTTTTCATTGGTTGGCTTAGCGCGTTGTGATGGCTGAACAAGGTTCTGTTTCCCTCTGCAGTTTATGATAGTAGTTCAGATGTATACCTTCAGAGTCACCCACTTTCTAGCCCTAATCTCCTCAACTAGGCATGTTTACCAATCTATTTTCAGCTATTTTCGTGTTTTGCGTGTTCTGCTATGCTCCGTGCACCATAAAAAATTTTCAAATTTAAAAATTCAAAACTTAAAATCTAAAATTTAAAATTTAAAATTTAAAATTTAAAATTTAGCCGTAGGCCGAGGCAGGGCGCGTGTTAAGGCCGAAGGCCGAGCATATGCACTGGCGAAGGCCGTAGGCCGAGGCAGGGCGCGTCTCTGGTTCCTAGTCTACCCACTCTCCAATATGTGTATTTAGCTAACCTATGCTGGTGAGGGGCGGAGCCTGAGGCGGCATTGGCTGAGGGCTAAGCTAACTATATCTCATTGCTATGCTACCTTCGGTTCGTCTTGTTCATTTATTAAAAATTATCAAAAGTTTATTTAAAAAATTTTTATTTTCTCTAAACAGCGTAGGCTAAGGGTCAAGCTAAAGGTTCCTTATCGTAATGGATCTGTGGTTGCGATGCAATCCACGGTTCATCTATCAGAATGCGTTTCATATATCTGCTTAGGCGCCTCTCACTGCTACGGTATCTTTGGTTTGCCTATCCTACCTGTTCAATTGTCTAGTTAGGTGGTGGCGTACTTCTACTCTACCTGGCTTCTTAGATGTGCTACCCTCTGTGTGTTGGATGTCTAAGTGGGTGTTATGTGAGTTAATTTGGTAGTATGCGTGGTTCTGTATATCAATGTATTATTTATTATTTATTTTGTATGCTTACTTCTGATATTATGTATGCTTTTCAATATAGAATAATAAAAATCACTTGCTATTATATATATAACTAAAGCTGGTTGGTTTTCTGCATTCATTACCTTTAATCACTTATAAATTATCAATTCAATTCTGTTTCTATAATCATTATTTTCATTTATATTTTAATTTTATTACCATTCAGAATTCATACTTACATTTATATTTACAATTTCCTATTCTTCTCTTTTCTTTAACGGTGCGTATTTTTGCATTGCAAATCTTCCCACAAGTATTTCTAGAATTTTTATTTATGTTGTTGAGGTCACCCTTGTTACGTCCCGATGAATGTAACAATGGCGACACTCAACATGAGTAGGTTTCCGGCATATTTTAGCGAATATGCCTCCACCGATATTTTCCTATCCTTGCAATATGCTATATTGCATTTAATAGCCGTGCAGGCTGATTGGTTGGCGTCACCGAAACGTTTTCTGCTCCCGCCACGGAGCGTCATCAGCGGTTTTTATTTCTAACAGCTATTCAATGAGTGTGTGGTCACTCCCTAGTTTGCACTTAGTGCATGAAAATCTTCATATACATGCCTTGAATATTTAATATTCTATGCATATATATATATGTATGTGTTCTAGTCTATCTTACTCACACAGGTCCTTGGCCTGGCTGATGTTGAAAACTAGGTTAATGTTGAGGAATTTTATATGGATCAATTTAATTATTCAAATTGCATAGTGATGGGGTCAGAGTATTTTCTTATATATTTATATGTAATTCACACTATATCCAGTTGTATTGAACTTTTTTGAATTTTATTAAAATTGCTACACATATATGCGTTTTTATTTTCTTCCCTCTCCATTTTTCTAGCTCTCATTCATTACATCCAACATAAAAATTTAAATTTCAAATTCCAAATTCCAAATTCCAAATTCAAATTCCAAATTCCAAACTTTAAACTTCAAATTATTCTAAATTTCAAATTCCAAATTCCAAACCCTAAACTTTAAATTCCAAATCCCAAATTCCAAATTTCAAATTTAAAATCCAAAATCCAAAATCCAAAATTCAAACCCCAAAACCCAAAACCCAAAATTTAAAATTTTAAACTTTAAACCCTAAACTTCAAACCCCAAATCTCAAATTCCAAATTTCAAATTCCAAACTTCAAACTTTAAATTTAAACCCTAAATCTCAAATTCCAAATTCCAAATTTCAAATTTCAAATTCTAAACCCCAAACTTCAAACTCTAAATCCCAAACTTCAAATTTTAAATTTATATTATGTATATATATATTGCTATATCTTCCTTCCTCGCTTATAAGTGAGGCTCGTGAATTCTAATTTTGTTATGAACTGGTTAACTTCTACTTAATTGACTAATACCTGTTCTTCTTATCAACATTTCTAATGCATGAATATGTGCAGCGTAAACTTATGTTTATCTACATATATTACTCAATACCTATGCGTATTAATAGCACTTATATTTCATTACCTTCTGAATGTACAGTTTCCTAGTGCTTGCGTTTTTTATTTATATATAGTGCTTCCCGCTGCCTATTTTCCTTCTCGTTTTCGTGCCGTCTTCAATGCTCCTAATGTTCTCCACCCGCTCTGCTCCGGCTTGCACCGTTATGGTGCTTAACTATGGATTAAGGGTTTTTTTAAAAAATATTTTTTATTATTGTTCCGTAGGTACGTAGCTCAGCAACTCTGATTTCTCACCTAGGTTCTCTGTGCTGGAACTCCTTTTTATATATGCGTTGGCCGTTCTTGTGTACAGTGAGCTTCATCCATAGTTGCTATGTGTTTCCTTTCTTCTTTATTTATGCAATAGGAATAAATCCTATAACTTCTTTCCTTATTTTCGCCCAGTTTGATTAGGATATCCAATTTCAGTTCTTTTAAATATAATTACCTGCTTATGTATTGCTTATATGCTTACCGTGCTTCCAACAAGGACTTTTCTGCTTCTATTTCAATTTCTTTTTATTAAATCTATCTAAATGTCAGTTGCTTATTTTGTTTTAAATTGTGCATGCTTTATGTATTGAACTTTCCGTATTGCGTAGCTATTCTTGCCTTTGGTTGATTGCGTCTTTTCCTATGGATAGTTATCTGCGTTCCGGTTGCTGTTTTCTCCTCTTATGCTCTTCTGCTTGTTAAGGTGGATGCGCCGCGGTTTATGCAATTCTTAAAATGATTTCCTGTTGGCTCTGTGTTGAGGCTTGTGATATAGCTCCGGGTATTGCTGCTGTTGCAGGTGATGTAGGCTGTTATATATTTTGCCGCCTTCTTTCTGCCTCTCACCTTATCTATAATTATAATTTGCTTCTTCATTGTGTGATTCAGCTAATTCATGTGGTGCATCATTTTCCCTCCTGCATTATCATAGTAGCCTCGTGTTAGCTCCTCTATATCTCTTGTTCCAGTATGTGCTATAAATTCCTGTTCACATTGCCCACATCCATATAGCACTATGCTATTCCATTGCTCCGGTATTGTTACATGTTTCGTCTTATTGCTTTGGTTATAGGTGTGAATTCCTTGTTTAGTGCCTTTGGCTTCTTTATATTTGTGCCTGAGATTAGCTTTAGGCGGGTTGCATTGTATCACTTTTACATCTTCCGTGATACCTTTGATGTCCTTCTTATATTGAGATGTTTCTTTCCCAAGATATTGCATCTTGATGAACTTTCTACCCATTTTTTCTTCACTCTTCTCTCCCTTGAGGTTGTCTTCCTGGTTAGTCTCAGTCCTAGAATTTATTGGTGCACTTTTTATTTCATTTGGTTTTTCTCTTGATTTACCTGGCTTCTCTGTATGGTTCAGCCCTATGTAGATTGCTCTTAATGCCGACATTATGATGTCTTTTTTATGTTCCGGGTGCTTGCCTTTGCCAATGGCCTTATAGAAATTTGCTTTAGTTACTGCTAAAGGGTAATTATTATCCTTTAGCTCCTCACTCAATTCTTTCATTATCTGTGGGATATGTGCATTTTCTGTTATTTTCAGCGCATAGTTTATCCTCTCCACAATTGCATTGGTTTTATATTGTAGAGGCTGATTCGAGTAAAAGTTTATTAGTCTATTTGATGCGATGGTCTTCTTGTACCATTTTGTTAAGAACTCGGTCTCCGTTCTTCGGAATGTTATATCCAAATAGCTGATGGATTTCTCTTCGTTCTCCAACTCTATTGTGAACTCCATACTAAGTTCTTTTTCCAGTAGCTCCTTGATCATATGTATGCTGCTTTCTTTGGCGTAGAGTAGAAAATCATCCACATAGATTCTCATGATCTCTACTCCTATGCTCATCAGTTGGGTATATATTCTATTTATCCCTAAATCAATATATAGGCTGGCATATTTTGTGGACGTCTTTCCTCCCATTGGAGTTCCTTTCCTCTGAATGTATATGGCGTCCCTTGCCCTAAAATAGTTTGCCTGCCTCAAGTCGAAGTCTATGAGCCCTAGTAGATTCGCTACATTGTAGGTTCCGCTTATCCCAGGTCCTATTATCTCCTTTATGCTATGCTTCAGGCTTGCTAAATCAACATTGTTGAACATGTCCTTAATGTCCAAGCTAAAAAGGACATAGCCTTCCCTGATCTTGGTTAGCTTAATTTCCGTGATGAGATCCAGTTTGCTTTTAACATTTAGGTTATACCTTAGGCATTCTAGGCCTCTCATTGCATCTAGAGCTTCATTAATGTGCTTACCTAGTGCTGTGTTAATCGATCTGGTTTTTGCTACGATGGGTCTCATCTGGAGCTCTTCCTTGTGGATTTTTATTATTGGGTGCAACACGCTTATCTCATTTTGATAATCTTTCAAGTCCGCCATCATAGTGGCCTCTTTCCTTCTCTGCTGCTCAGCATTATCTTGATTATCAGTTACATGCAAGCCATGTTTGGCAATTGCCTGGAGTCTCCACTTGTATGAGTTTTGCAGTGCTTTCTGTAGCTTAAGTACATCATGGTTTTGTATTGCTTGATATATGCCTTTCTGGATTCCGTCTTCGATCATCTTATTCAGTAGCTCCCCATATAATTCTCTATATAGGGCTACCGTAACTTTGCCTTTGTCGGCTTCCATTATGATGATGTCTTCCCTTTTCTTCAGAAGCATTCTCAGCTTGGTTAATGTGGCTAGAATTTTTTGATCTATTCTGGAAAGTTTCCTCCCCTTCATTATTCTATTGTATGCGTTAGTTGCCCTTGCTAGCGCTCTCGTCTTTGCTCTGTATTGCATCGGTTGTTTGTCTTCGATTTCATTTGCTATCTCATTAAGCGTATTTATCACGTCTACCTGATCTGGTTGGCTGTTAGGGGTGATGAAATTTGGTCCATATGAGAGCAACGCTCTGATGTCCGGGTTTATGTCGTAGTTGGTGAGATTCCTGAAGCCTCCTGTGATCTCTCTCAGGGTCATTGCTTGTTTGCTTTAGTATAGAATCTAAGAATGTTTATACTATTAGTCATGTCCAGTTTCTTGTGTGTTACATTTTGTTTTTAATCGTGCCTATACTATGTGTGTGTCCCAGTACGGTTAGTGTTTATGTGTATTTTTCGTACCTACGCTAATTTAGTCTGTTACCTCCTGCATGCTCTTTGCAATTCGTCCTATTGATCACTCTGGGGTATCTCTGTAAATCAACCCCACCCAACATGTAACTAGGGATGCTAGGCAACTACTTTATAGGTTTCTTTCCCTGTTCTGCCCCACAATGTCCCAAGCTCGTGTTAGTGTGTCTTTGTATTTTAATCATGTTTCTGGCTCTATGGCCCGCTCCTAGACCTTCATGCCTACTCACATATCCGCCTTCATATACTATTCTATACTCACAGTGCTGGGCGTTGGCTAGTGTGCTTTGTGTTTACCCTCCCGAGCACTCTACCAGAAGATGCGGTACTATTTTTAGAAAGATCTGGGTTATCCTCATGTAGTGGCCAATTGACTACATGATTCAATCCAGACTTTAGACCTTGTTCCTGCACTCTAATACTGCTCTTTTCTAGGAGCTGGTACAATTTAAATTTTGGAAGTGCTGGATGATTTGCCTTTTGTCCTCCACCGTACATATCCCTAGATATATCTAGAGCGCTATGTACAGTAGGGACTGTTGTTTGGCGAAGCGATGTGCAATCAGATGGGGCACTACTTTCCATCATTGCATGGTGGTAGTTTATCCACCGTGGCATTTTAGTATATTACTAATATGCTTTAGCATTGCCAGTTTTGGATGCTGTTATTATTTTTAAAAAAGTTTTTCATTGGTTGGCTTAGCGCGTTGTGATGGCTGAACAAGGTTCTGTTTCCCTCTGCAGTTTATGATAGTAGTTCAGATGTATACCTTCAGAGTCACCCACTTTCTAGCCCTAATCTCCTCAACTAGGCATGTTTACCAATCTATTTTCAGCTATTTTCGTGTTTTGCGTGTTCTGCTATGCTCCGTGCACCATAAAAAATTTTCAAATTTAAAAATTCAAAACTTAAAATCTAAAATTTAAAATTTAAAATTTAAAATTTAAAATTTAAAATTTAGCCGTAGGCCGAGGCAGGGCGCGTGTTAAGGCCGAAGGCCGAGCATATGCACTGGCGAAGGCCGTAGGCCGAGGCAGGGCGCGTCTCTGGTTCCTAGTCTACCCACTCTCCAATATGTGTATTTAGCTAACCTATGCTGGTGAGGGGCGGAGCCTGAGGCGGCATTGGCTGAGGGCTAAGCTAACTATATCTCATTGCTATGCTACCTTCGGTTCGTCTTGTTCATTTATTAAAAATTATCAAAAGTTTATTTAAAAAATTTTTATTTTCTCTAAACAGCGTAGGCTAAGGGTCAAGCTAAAGGTTCCTTATCGTAATGGATCTGTGGTTGCGATGCAATCCACGGTTCATCTATCAGAATGCGTTTCATATATCTGCTTAGGCGCCTCTCACTGCTACGGTATCTTTGGTTTGCCTATCCTACCTGTTCAATTGTCTAGTTAGGTGGTGGCGTACTTCTACTCTACCTGGCTTCTTAGATGTGCTACCCTCTGTGTGTTGGATGTCTAAGTGGGTGTTATGTGAGTTAATTTGGTAGTATGCGTGGTTCTGTATATCAATGTATTATTTATTATTTATTTTGTATGCTTACTTCTGATATTATGTATGCTTTTCAATATAGAATAATAAAAATCACTTGCTATTATATATATAACTAAAGCTGGTTGGTTTTCTGCATTCATTACCTTTAATCACTTATAAATTATCAATTCAATTCTGTTTCTATAATCATTATTTTCATTTATATTTTAATTTTATTACCATTCAGAATTCATACTTACATTTATATTTACAATTTCCTATTCTTCTCTTTTCTTTAACGGTGCGTATTTTTGCATTGCAAATCTTCCCACAAGTATTTCTAGAATTTTTATTTATGTTGTTGAGGTCACCCTTGTTACGTCCCGATGAATGTAACAATGGCGACACTCAACATGAGTAGGTTTCCGGCATATTTTAGCGAATATGCCTCCACCGATATTTTCCTATCCTTGCAATATGCTATATTGCATTTAATAGCCGTGCAGGCTGATTGGTTGGCGTCACCGAAACGTTTTCTGCTCCCGCCACGGAGCGTCATCAGCGGTTTTTATTTCTAACAGCTATTCAATGAGTGTGTGGTCACTCCCTAGTTTGCACTTAGTGCATGAAAATCTTCATATACATGCCTTGAATATTTAATATTCTATGCATATATATATATGTATGTGTTCTAGTCTATCTTACTCACACAGGTCCTTGGCCTGGCTGATGTTGAAAACTAGGTTAATGTTGAGGAATTTTATATGGATCAATTTAATTATTCAAATTGCATAGTGATGGGGTCAGAGTATTTTCTTATATATTTATATGTAATTCACACTATATCCAGTTGTATTGAACTTTTTTGAATTTTATTAAAATTGCTACACATATATGCGTTTTTATTTTCTTCCCTCTCCATTTTTCTAGCTCTCATTCATTACATCCAACATAAAAATTTAAATTTCAAATTCCAAATTCCAAATTCCAAATTCAAATTCCAAATTCCAAACTTTAAACTTCAAATTATTCTAAATTTCAAATTCCAAACCCTAAACTTTAAATTCCAAATCCCAAATTCCAAATTTCAAATTTAAAATCCAAAATCCAAAATCCAAAATTCAAACCCCAAAACCCAAAACCCAAAATTTAAAATTTTAAACTTTAAACCCTAAACTTCAAACCCCAAATCTCAAATTCCAAATTTCAAATTCCAAACTTCAAACTTTAAATTTAAACCCTAAATCTCAAATTCCAAATTCCAAATTTCAAATTTCAAATTCTAAACCCCAAACTTCAAACTCTAAATCCCAAACTTCAAATTTTAAATTTATATTATGTATATATATATTGCTATATCTTCCTTCCTCGCTTATAAGTGAGGCTCGTGAATCCTAATTTTGTTATGAACTGGTTAACTTCTACTTAATTGACTAATACCTGTTCTTCTTATCAACATTTCTAATGCATGAATATGTGCAGCGTAAACTTATGTTTATCTACATATATTACTCAATACCTATGCGTATTAATAGCACTTATATTTCATTACCTTCTGAATGTACAGTTTCCTAGTGCTTGCGTTTTTTATTTATATATAGTGCTTCCCGCTGCCTATTTTCCTTCTCGTTTTCGTGCCGTCTTCAATGCTCCTAATGTTCTCCACCCGCTCTGCTCCGGCTTGCACCGTTATGGTGCTTAACTATGGATTAAGGGTTTTTTTAAAAAATATTTTTTATTATTGTTCCGTAGGTACGTAGCTCAGCAACTCTGATTTCTCACCTAGGTTCTCTGTGCTGGAACTCCTTTTTATATATGCGTTGGCCGTTCTTGTGTACAGTGAGCTTCATCCATAGTTGCTATGTGTTTCCTTTCTTCTTTATTTATGCAATAGGAATAAATCCTATAACTTCTTTCCTTATTTTCGCCCAGTTTGATTAGGATATCCAATTTCAGTTCTTTTAAATATAATTACCTGCTTATGTATTGCTTATATGCTTACCGTGCTTCCAACAAGGACTTTTCTGCTTCTATTTCAATTTCTTTTTATTAAATCTATCTAAATGTCAGTTGCTTATTTTGTTTTAAATTGTGCATGCTTTATGTATTGAACTTTCCGTATTGCGTAGCTATTCTTGCCTTTGGTTGATTGCGTCTTTTCCTATGGATAGTTATCTGCGTTCCGGTTGCTGTTTTCTCCTCTTATGCTCTTCTGCTTGTTAAGGTGGATGCGCCGCGGTTTATGCAATTCTTAAAATGATTTCCTGTTGGCTCTGTGTTGAGGCTTGTGATATAGCTCCGGGTATTGCTGCTGTTGCAGGTGATGTAGGCTGTTATATATTTTGCCGCCTTCTTTCTGCCTCTCACCTTATCTATAATTATAATTTGCTTCTTCATTGTGTAATTCAGCTCATTCATGTGGTGCATCATTTTCCCTCCTGCATTATCATAGTAGCCTCGTGTTAGCTCCTCTATATCTCTTGTTCCAGTATGTGCTATAAATTCCTGTTCACATTGCCCACATCCATATAGCACTATGCTATTCCATTGCTCCGGTATTGTTACATGTTTCGTCTTATTGCTTTGGTTATAGGTGTGAATTCCTTGTTTAGTGCCTTTGGCTTCTTTATATTTGTGCCTGAGATTAGCTTTAGGCGGGTTGCATTGTATCACTTTTACATCTTCCGTGATACCTTTGATGTCCTTCTTATATTGAGATGTTTCTTTCCCAAGATATTGCATCTTGATGAACTTTCTACCCATTTTTTCTTCACTCTTCTCTCCCTTGAGGTTGTCTTCCTGGTTAGTCTCAGTCCTAGAATTTATTGGTGCACTTTTTATTTCATTTGGTTTTTCTCTTGATTTACCTGGCTTCTCTGTATGGTTCAGCCCTATGTAGATTGCTCTTAATGCCGACATTATGATGTCTTTTTTATGTTCCGGGTGCTTGCCTTTGCCAATGGCCTTATAGAAATTTGCTTTAGTTACTGCTAAAGGGTAATTATTATCCTTTAGCTCCTCACTCAATTCTTTCATTATCTGTGGGATATGTGCATTTTCTGTTATTTTCAGCGCATAGTTTATCCTCTCCACAATTGCATTGGTTTTATATTGTAGAGGCTGATTCGAGTAAAAGTTTATTAGTCTATTTGATGCGATGGTCTTCTTGTACCATTTTGTTAAGAACTCGGTCTCCGTTCTTCGGAATGTTATATCCAAATAGCTGATGGATTTCTCTTCGTTCTCCAACTCTATTGTGAACTCCATACTAAGTTCTTTTTCCAGTAGCTCCTTGATCATATGTATGCTGCTTTCTTTGGCGTAGAGTAGAAAATCATCCACATAGATTCTCATGATCTCTACTCCTATGCTCATCAGTTGGGTATATATTCTATTTATCCCTAAATCAATATATAGGCTGGCATATTTTGTGGACGTCTTTCCTCCCATTGGAGCTCCTTTCCTCTGAATGTATATGGCGTCCCTTGCCCTAAAATAGTTTGCCTGCCTCAAGTCGAAGTCTATGAGCCCTAGTAGATTCGCTACATTGTAGGTTCCGCTTATCCCAGGTCCTATTATCTCCTTTATGCTATGCTTCAGGCTTGCTAAATCAACATTGTTGAACATGTCCTTAATGTCCAAGCTAAAAAGGACATAGCCTTCCCTGATCTTGGTTAGCTTAATTTCCGTGATGAGATCCAGTTTGCTTTTAACATGCTTTCTGTAGCTTAAGTACATCATGGTTTTGTATTGCTTGATATATGCCTTTCTGGATTCCGTCTTCGATCATCTTATTCAGTAGCTCCCCATATAATTCTCTATATAGGGCTACCGTAACTTTGCCTTTGTCGGCTTCCATTATGATGATGTCTTCCCTTTTCTTCAGAAGCATTCTCAGCTTGGTTAATGTGGCTAGAATTTTTTGATCTATTCTGGAAAGTTTCCTCCCCTTCATTATTCTATTGTATGCGTTAGTTGCCCTTGCTAGCGCTCTCGTCTTTGCTCTGTATTGCATCGGTTGTTTGTCTTCGATTTCATTTGCTATCTCATTAAGCGTATTTATCACGTCTACCTGATCTGGTTGGCTGTTAGGGGTGATGCAATTTGGTCCATATGAGAGCAACGCTCTGATGTCCGGGTTTATGTCGTAGTTGGTGAGATTCCTGAAGCCTCCTGTGATCTCTCTCAGGGTCATTGCTTGTTTGCTTTAGTATAGAATCTAAGAATGTTTATACTATTAGTCATGTCCAGTTTCTTGTGTGTTACATTTTGTTTTTAATCGTGCCTATACTATGTGTGTGTCCCAGTACGGTTAGTGTTTATGTGTATTTTTCGTACCTATTGATCACTCTGGGGTATCTCTGTAAATCAACCCCACCCAACATGTAACTAGGGATGCTAGGCAACTACTTTATAGGTTTCTTTCCCTGTTCTGCCCCACAATGTCCCAAGCTCGTGTTAGTGTGTCTTTGTATTTTAATCATGTTTCTGGCTCTATGGCCCGCTCCTAGACCTTCATGCCTACTCACATATCCGCCTTCATATACTATTCTATACTCACAGTGCTGGGCGTTGGCTAGTGTGCTTTGTGTTTACCCTCCCGAGCACTCTACCAGAAGATGCGGTACTATTTTTAGAAAGATCTGGGTTATCCTCATGTAGTGGCCAATTGACTACATGATTCAATCCAGACTTTAGACCTTGTTCCTGCACTCTAATACTGCTCTTTTCTAGGAGCTGGTACAATTTAAATTTTGGAAGTGCTGGATGATTTGCCTTTTGTCCTCCACCGTACATATCCCTAGATATATCTAGAGCGCTGTGTACAGTAGGGACTGTTGTTTGGCGAAGCGATGTGCAATCAGATGGGGCACTACTTTCCATCATTGCATGGTGGTAGTTTATCCACCGTGGCATTTTAGTATATTACTAATATGCTTTAGCATTGCCAGTTTTGGATGCTGTTATTATTTTTAAAAAAGTTTTTCATTGGTTGGCTTAGCGCGTTGTGATGGCTGAACAAGGTTCTGTTTCCCTCTGCAGTTTATGATAGTAGTTCAGATGTATACCTTCAGAGTCACCCACTTTCTAGCCCTAATCTCCTCAACTAGGCATGTTTACCAATCTATTTTCAGCTATTTTCGTGTTTTGCGTGTTCTGCTATGCTCCGTGCACCATAAAAAATTTTCAAATTTAAAAATTCAAAACTTAAAATCTAAAATTTAAAATTTAAAATTTAAAATTTAAAATTTAGCCGTAGGCCGAGGCAGGGCGCGTGTTAAGGCCGAAGGCCGAGCATATGCACTGGCGAAGGCCGTAGGCCGAGGCAGGGCGCGTCTCTGGTTCCTAGTCTACCCACTCTCCAATATGTGTATTTAGCTAACCTATGCTGGTGAGGGGCGGAGCCTGAGGCGGCATTGGCTGAGGGCTAAGCTAACTATATCTCATTGCTATGCTACCTTCGGTTCGTCTTGTTCATTTATTAAAAATTATCAAAAGTTTATTTAAAAAATTTTTATTTTCTCTAAACAGCGTAGGCTAAGGGTCAAGCTAAAGGTTCCTTATCGTAATGGATCTGTGGTTGCGATGCAATCCACGGTTCATCTATCAGAATGCGTTTCATATATCTGCTTAGGCGCCTCTCACTGCTACGGTATCTTTGGTTTGCCTATCCTACCTGTTCAATTGTCTAGTTAGGTGGTGGCGTACTTCTACTCTACCTGGCTTCTTAGATGTGCTACCCTCTGTGTGTTGGATGTCTAAGTGGGTGTTATGTGAGTTAATTTGGTAGTATGCGTGGTTCTGTATATCAATGTATTATTTATTATTTATTTTGTATGCTTACTTCTGATATTATGTATGCTTTTCAATATAGAATAATAAAAATCACTTGCTATTATATATATAACTAAAGCTGGTTGGTTTTCTGCATTCATTACCTTTAATCACTTATAAATTATCAATTCAATTCTGTTTCTATAATCATTATTTTCATTTATATTTTAATTTTATTACCATTCAGAATTCATACTTACATTTATATTTACAATTTCCTATTCTTCTCTTTTCTTTAACGGTGCGTATTTTTGCATTGCAAATCTTCCCACAAGTATTTCTAGAATTTTTATTTATGTTGTTGAGGTCACCCTTGTTACGTCCCGATGAATGTAACAATGGCGACACTCAACATGAGTAGGTTTCCGGCATATTTTAGCGAATATGCCTCCACCACATTAATGAAGCTCTAGATGCAATGAGAGGGTAGCCTCCTGTGATCTCTCTCAGGGTCATTGCTTGTTTGCTTTAGTATAGAATCTAAGAATGTTTATACTATTAGTCATGTCCAGTTTCTTGTGTGTTACATTTTTGAATTTTAAATTTTAAATTTTAAATTTTAAATTTTAAATTTTAAATTTTAAATTTTAAATTTTAAATTTTAAATTTTAAATTTTAAATTTTAAATTTTAAATTTTAAATTTTAAATTTTAAATTTTGGAAGTGCTGGATGATTTGCCTTTTGTCCTCCACCGTACATATCCCTAGATATATCTAGAGCGCTATGTACAGTAGGGATTGTTGTTTGGCGAAGCGATGTGCAATCAGATGGGGCACTACTTTCCATCATTGCATGGTGGTAGTTTATCCACCGTGGCATTTTAGTATATTACTAATATGCTTTAGCATTGCCAGTTTTGGATGCTGTTATTATTTTTAAAAAAGTTTTTCATTGGTTGGCTTAGCGCGTTGTGATGGCTGAACAAGGTTCTGTTTCCCTCTGCAGTTTATGATAGTAGTTCAGATGTATACCTTCAGAGTCACCCACTTTCTAGCCCTAATCTCCTCAACTAGGCATGTTTACCAATCTATTTTCAGCTATTTTCGTGTTTTGCGTGTTCTGCTATGCTCCGTGCACCATAAAAAATTTTCAAATTTAAAAATTCAAAACTTAAAATCTAAAATTTAAAATTTAAAATTTAAAATTTAGCCGTAGGCCGAGGCAGGGCGCGTGTTAAGGCCGAAGGCCGAGCATATGCACTGGCGAAGGCCGTAGGCCGAGGCAGGGCGCGTCTCTGGTTCCTAGTCTACCCACTCTCCAATATGTGTATTTAGCTAACCTATGCTGGTGAGGGGCGGAGCCTGAGGCGGCATTGGCTGAGGGCTAAGCTAACTATATCTCATTGCTATGCTACCTTCGGTTCGTCTTGTTCATTTATTAAAAATTATCAAAAGTTTATTTAAAAAATTTTTATTTTCTCTAAACAGCGTAGGCTAAGGGTCAAGCTAAAGGTTCCTTATCGTAATGGATCTGTGGTTGCGATGCAATCCACGGTTCATCTATCAGAATGCGTTTCATATATCTGCTTAGGCGCCTCTCACTGCTACGGTATCTTTGGTTTGCCTATCCTACCTGTTCAATTGTCTAGTTAGGTGGTGGCGTACTTCTACTCTACCTGGCTTCTTAGATGTGCTACCCTCTGTGTGTTGGATGTCTAAGTGGGTGTTATGTGAGTTAATTTGGTAGTATGCGTGGTTCTGTATATCAATGTATTATTTATTATTTATTTTGTATGCTTACTTCTGATATTATGTATGCTTTTCAATATAGAATAATAAAAATCACTTGCTATTATATATATAACTAAAGCTGGTTGGTTTTCTGCATTCATTACCTTTAATCACTTATAAATTATCAATTCAATTCTGTTTCTATAATCATTATTTTCATTTATATTTTAATTTTATTACCATTCAGAATTCATACTTACATTTATATTTACAATTTCCTATTCTTCTCTTTTCTTTAACGGTGCGTATTTTTGCATTGCAAATCTTCCCACAAGTATTTCTAGAATTTTTATTTATGTTGTTGAGGTCACCCTTGTTACGTCCCGATGAATGTAACAATGGCGACACTCAACATGAGTAGGTTTCCGGCATATTTTAGCGAATATGCCTCCACCGATATTTTCCTATCCTTGCAATATGCTATATTGCATTTAATAGCCGTGCAGGCTGATTGGTTGGCGTCACCGAAACGTTTTCTGCTACCGCCACGGAGCGTCATCAGCGGTTTTTATTTCTAACAGCTATTCAATGAGTGTGTGGTCACTCCCTAGTTTGCACTTAGTGCATGAAAATCTTCATATACATGCCTTGAATATTTAATATTCTATGCATATATATATATGTATGTGTTCTAGTCTATCTTACTCACACAGGTCCTTGGCCTGGCTGATGTTGAAAACTAGGTTAATGTTGAGGAATTTTATATGGATCAATTTAATTATTCAAATTGCATAGTGATGGGGTCAGAGTATTTTCTTATATATTTATATGTAATTCACACTATATCCAGTTGTATTGAACTTTTTTGAATTTTATTAAAATTGCTACACATATATGCGTTTTTATTTTCTTCCCTCTCCATTTTTCTAGCTCTCATTCATTACATCCAACATAAAAATTTAAATTTCAAATTCCAAATTCCAAATTCCAAATTCAAATTCCAAATTCCAAACTTTAAACTTCAAATTATTCTAAATTTCAAATTCCAAATTCCAAACCCTAAACTTTAAATTCCAAATCCCAAATTCCAAATTTCAAATTTAAAATCCAAAATCCAAAATTCAAAACCCAAAACCCAAAACCCAAAATTTAAAATTTTAAACTTTAAACCCTAAACTTCAAACCCCAAATCTCAAATTCCAAATTTCAAATTCCAAACTTCAAACTTTAAATTTAAACCCTAAATCTCAAATTCCAAATTCCAAATTTCAAATTTCAAATTCTAAACCCCAAACTTCAAACTCTAAATCCCAAACTTCAAATTTTAAATTTATATTATGTATATATATATTGCTATATCTTCCTTCCTCGCTTATAAGTGAGGCTCGTGAATTCTAATTTTGTTATGAACTGGTTAACTTCTACTTAATTGACTAATACCTGTTCTTCTTATCAACATTTCTAATGCATGAATATGTGCAGCGTAAACTTATGTTTATCTACATATATTACTCAATACCTATGCGTATTAATAGCACTTATATTTCATTACCTTCTGAATGTACAGTTTCCTAGTGCTTGCGTTTTTTATTTATATATAGTGCTTCCCGCTGCCTATTTTCCTTCTCGTTTTCGTGCCGTCTTCAATGCTCCTAATGTTCTCCACCCGCTCTGCTCCGGCTTGCACCGTTATGGTGCTTAACTATGGATTAAGGGTTTTTTTAAAAAATATTTTTTATTATTGTTCCGTAGGTACGTAGCTCAGCAACTCTGATTTCTCACCTAGGTTCTCTGTGCTGGAACTCCTTTTTATATATGCGTTGGCCGTTCTTGTGTACAGTGAGCTTCATCCATAGTTGCTATGTGTTTCCTTTCTTCTTTATTTATGCAATAGGAATAAATCCTATAACTTCTTTCCTTATTTTCGCCCAGTTTGATTAGGATATCCAATTTCAGTTCTTTTAAATATAATTACCTGCTTATGTATTGCTTATATGCTTACCGTGCTTCCAACAAGGACTTTTCTGCTTCTATTTCAATTTCTTTTTATTAAATCTATCTAAATGTCAGTTGCTTATTTTGTTTTAAATTGTGCATGCTTTATGTATTGAACTTTCCGTATTGCGTAGCTATTCTTGCCTTTGGTTGATTGCGTCTTTTCCTATGGATAGTTATCTGCGTTCCGGTTGCTGTTTTCTCCTCTTATGCTCTTCTGCTTGTTAAGGTGGATGCGCCGCGGTTTATGCAATTCTTAAAATGATTTCCTGTTGGCTCTGTGTTGAGGCTTGTGATATAGCTCCGGGTATTGCTGCTGTTGCAGGTGATGTAGGCTGTTATATATTTTGCCGCCTTCTTTCTGCCTCTCACCTTATCTATAATTATAATTTGCTTCTTCATTGTGTAATTCAGCTCATTCATGTGGTGCATCATTTTCCCTCCTGCATTATCATAGTAGCCTCGTGTTAGCTCCTCTATATCTCTTGTTCCAGTATGTGCTATAAATTCCTGTTCACATTGCCCACATCCATATAGCACTATGCTATTCCATTGCTCCGGTATTGTTACATGTTTCGTCTTATTGCTTTGGTTATAGGTGTGAATTCCTTGTTTAGTGCCTTTGGCTTCTTTATATTTGTGCCTGAGATTAGCTTTAGGCGGGTTGCATTGTATCACTTTTACATCTTCCGTGATACCTTTGATGTCCTTCTTATATTGAGATGTTTCTTTCCCAAGATATTGCATCTTGATGAACTTTCTACCCATTTTTTCTTCACTCTTCTCTCCCTTGAGGTTGTCTTCCTGGTTAGTCTCAGTCCTAGAATTTATTGGTGCACTTTTTATTTCATTTGGTTTTTCTCTTGATTTACCTGGCTTCTCTGTATGGTTCAGCCCTATGTAGATTGCTCTTAATGCCGACATTATGATGTCTTTTTTATGTTCCGGGTGCTTGCCTTTGCCAATGGCCTTATAGAAATTTGCTTTAGTTACTGCTAAAGGGTAATTATTATCCTTTAGCTCCTCACTCAATTCTTTCATTATCTGTGGGATATGTGCATTTTCTGTTATTTTCAGCGCATAGTTTATCCTCTCCACAATTGCATTGGTTTTATATTGTAGAGGCTGATTCGAGTAAAAGTTTATTAGTCTATTTGATGCGATGGTCTTCTTGTACCATTTTGTTAAGAACTCGGTCTCCGTTCTTCGGAATGTTATATCCAAATAGCTGATGGATTTCTCTTCGTTCTCCAACTCTATTGTGAACTCCATACTAAGTTCTTTTTCCAGTAGCTCCTTGATCATATGTATGCTGCTTTCTTTGGCGTAGAGTAGAAAATCATCCACATAGATTCTCATGATCTCTACTCCTATGCTCATCAGTTGGGTATATATTCTATTTATCCCTAAATCAATATATAGGCTGGCATATTTTGTGGACGTCTTTCCTCCCATTGGAGTTCCTTTCCTCTGAATGTATATGGCGTCCCTTGCCCTAAAATAGTTTGCCTGCCTCAAGTCGAAGTCTATGAGCCCTAGTAGATTCGCTACATTGTAGGTTCCGCTTATCCCAGGTCCTATTATCTCCTTTATGCTATGCTTCAGGCTTGCTAAATCAACATTGTTGAACATGTCCTTAATGTCCAAGCTAAAAAGGACATAGCCTTCCCTGATCTTGGTTAGCTTAATTTCCGTGATGAGATCCAGTTTGCTTTTAACATTTAGGTTATACCTTAGGCATTCTAGGCCTCTCATTGCATCTAGAGCTTCATTAATGTGCTTACCTAGTGCTGTGTTAATCGATCTGGTTTTTGCTACGATGGGTCTCATCTGGAGCTCTTCCTTGTGGATTTTTATTATTGGGTGCAACACGCTTATCTCATTTTGATAATCTTTCAAGTCCGCCATCATAGTGGCCTCTTTCCTTCTCTGCTGCTCAGCATTATCTTGATTATCAGTTACATGCAAGCCATGTTTGGCAATTGCCTGGAGTCTCCACTTGTATGAGTTTTGCAGTGCTTTCTGTAGCTTAAGTACATCATGGTTTTGTATTGCTTGATATATGCCTTTCTGGATTCCGTCTTCGATCATCTTATTCAGTAGCTCCCCATATAATTCTCTATATAGGGCTACCGTAACTTTGCCTTTGTCGGCTTCCATTATGATGATGTCTTCCCTTTTCTTCAGAAGCATTCTCAGCTTGGTTAATGTGGCTAGAATTTTTTGATCTATTCTGGAAAGTTTCCTCCCCTTCATTATTCTATTGTATGCGTTAGTTGCCCTTGCTAGCGCTCTCGTCTTTGCTCTGTATTGCATCGGTTGTTTGTCTTCGATTTCATTTGCTATCTCATTAAGCGTATTTATCACGTCTACCTGATCTGGTTGGCTGTTAGGGGTGATGCAATTTGGTCCATATGAGAGCAACGCTCTGATGTCCGGGTTTATGTCGTAGTTGGTGAGATTCCTGAAGCCTCCTGTGATCTCTCTCAGGGTCATTGCTTGTTTGCTTTAGTATAGAATCTAAGAATGTTTATACTATTAGTCATGTCCAGTTTCTTGTGTGTTACATTTTGTTTTTAATCGTGCCTATACTATGTGTGTGTCCCAGTACGGTTAGTGTTTATGTGTATTTTTCGTACCTACGCTAATTTAGTCTGTTACCTCCTGCATGCTCTTTGCAATTCGTCCTATTGATCACTCTGGGGTATCTCTGTAAATCAACCCCACCCAACATGTAACTAGGGATGCTAGGCAACTACTTTATAGGTTTCTTTCCCTGTTCTGCCCCACAATGTCCCAAGCTCGTGTTAGTGTGTCTTTGTATTTTAATCATGTTTCTGGCTCTATGGCCCGCTCCTAGACCTTCATGCCTACTCACATATCCGCCTTCATATACTATTCTATACTCACAGTGCTGGGCGTTGGCTAGTGTGCTTTGTGTTTACCCTCCCGAGCACTCTACCAGAAGATGCGGTACTATTTTTAGAAAGATCTGGGTTATCCTCATGTAGTGGCCAATTGACTACATGATTCAATCCAGACTTTAGACCTTGTTCCTGCACTCTAATACTGCTCTTTTCTAGGAGCTGGTACAATTTAAATTTTGGAAGTGCTGGATGATTTGCCTTTTGTCCTCCACCGTACATATCCCTAGATATATCTAGAGCGCTATGTACAGTAGGGACTGTTGTTTGGCGAAGCGATGTGCAATCAGATGGGGCACTACTTTCCATCATTGCATGGTGGTAGTTTATCCACCGTGGCATTTTAGTATATTACTAATATGCTTTAGCATTGCCAGTTTTGGATGCTGTTATTATTTTTAAAAAAGTTTTTCATTGGTTGGCTTAGCGCGTTGTGATGGCTGAACAAGGTTCTGTTTCCCTCTGCAGTTTATGATAGTAGTTCAGATGTATACCTTCAGAGTCACCCACTTTCTAGCCCTAATCTCCTCAACTAGGCATGTTTACCAATCTATTTTCAGCTATTTTCGTGTTTTGCGTGTTCTGCTATGCTCCGTGCACCATAAAAAATTTTCAAATTTAAAAATTCAAAACTTAAAATCTAAAATTTAAAATTTAAAATTTAAAATTTAAAATTTAAAATTTAGCCGTAGGCCGAGGCAGGGCGCGTGTTAAGGCCGAAGGCCGAGCATATGCACTGGCGAAGGCCGTAGGCCGAGGCAGGGCGCGTCTCTGGTTCCTAGTCTACCCACTCTCCAATATGTGTATTTAGCTAACCTATGCTGGTGAGGGGCGGAGCCTGAGGCGGCATTGGCTGAGGGCTAAGCTAACTATATCTCATTGCTATGCTACCTTCGGTTCGTCTTGTTCATTTATTAAAAATTATCAAAAGTTTATTTAAAAAATTTTTATTTTCTCTAAACAGCGTAGGCTAAGGGTCAAGCTAAAGGTTCCTTATCGTAATGGATCTGTGGTTGCGATGCAATCCACGGTTCATCTATCAGAATGCGTTTCATATATCTGCTTAGGCGCCTCTCACTGCTACGGTATCTTTGGTTTGCCTATCCTACCTGTTCAATTGTCTAGTTAGGTGGTGGCGTACTTCTACTCTACCTGGCTTCTTAGATGTGCTACCCTCTGTGTGTTGGATGTCTAAGTGGGTGTTATGTGAGTTAATTTGGTAGTATGCGTGGTTCTGTATATCAATGTATTATTTATTATTTATTTTGTATGCTTACTTCTGATATTATGTATGCTTTTCAATATAGAATAATAAAAATCACTTGCTATTATATATATAACTAAAGCTGGTTGGTTTTCTGCATTCATTACCTTTAATCACTTATAAATTATCAATTCAATTCTGTTTCTATAATCATTATTTTCATTTATATTTTAATTTTATTACCATTCAGAATTCATACTTACATTTATATTTACAATTTCCTATTCTTCTCTTTTCTTTAACGGTGCGTATTTTTGCATTGCAAATCTTCCCACAAGTATTTCTAGAATTTTTATTTATGTTGTTGAGGTCACCCTTGTTACGTCCCGATGAATGTAACAATGGCGACACTGAACATAAGTAGGTTTCCGGCATATTTTAGCGAATATGCCTCCACCGATATTTTCCTATCCTTGCAATATGCTATATTGCATTTAATAGCCGTGCAGGCTGATTGGTTGGCGTCACCGAAACGTTTTCTGCTCCCGCCACGGAGCGTCATCAGCGGTTTTTATTTCTAACAGCTATTCAATGAGTGTGTGGTCACTCCCTAGTTTGCACTTAGTGCATGAAAATCTTCATATACATGCCTTGAATATTTAATATTCTATGCATATATATATATGTATGTGTTCTAGTCTATCTTACTCACACAGGTCCTTGGCCTGGCTGATGTTGAAAACTAGGTTAATGTTGAGGAATTTTATATGGATCAATTTAATTATTCAAATTGCATAGTGATGGGGTCAGAGTATTTTCTTATATATTTATATGTAATTCACACTATATCCAGTTGTATTGAACTTTTTTGAATTTTATTAAAATTGCTACACATATATGCGTTTTTATTTTCTTCCCTCTCCATTTTTCTAGCTCTCATTCATTACATCCAACATAAAAATTTAAATTTCAAATTCCAAATTCCAAATTCAAATTCCAAATTCCAAACTTTAAACTTCAAATTATTCTAAATTTCAAATTCCAAATTCCAAACCCTAAACTTTAAATTCCAAATCCCAAATTCCAAATTTCAAATTTAAAATCCAAAATCCAAAATCCAAAATTCAAAACCCAAAACCCAAAACCCAAAATTTAAAATTTTAAACTTTAAACCCTAAACTTCAAACCCCAAATCTCAAATTCCAAATTTCAAATTCCAAACTTCAAACTTTAAATTTAAACCCTAAATCTCAAATTCCAAATTCCAAATTTCAAATTTCAAATTCTAAACCCCAAACTTCAAACTCTAAATCCCAAACTTCAAATTTTAAATTTATATTATGTATATATATATTGCTATATCTTCCTTCCTCGCTTATAAGTGAGGCTCGTGAATTCTAATTTTGTTATGAACTGGTTAACTTCTACTTAATTGACTAATACCTGTTCTTCTTATCAACATTTCTAATGCATGAATATGTGCAGCGTAAACTTATGTTTATCTACATATATTACTCAATACCTATGCGTATTAATAGCACTTATATTTCATTACCTTCTGAATGTACAGTTTCCTAGTGCTTGCGTTTTTTATTTATATATAGTGCTTCCCGCTGCCTATTTTCCTTCTCGTTTTCGTGCCGTCTTCAATGCTCCTAATGTTCTCCACCCGCTCTGCTCCGGCTTGCACCGTTATGGTGCTTAACTATGGATTAAGGGTTTTTTTAAAAAATATTTTTTATTATTGTTCCGTAGGTACGTAGCTCAGCAACTCTGATTTCTCACCTAGGTTCTCTGTGCTGGAACTCCTTTTTATATATGCGTTGGCCGTTCTTGTGTACAGTGAGCTTCATCCATAGTTGCTATGTGTTTCCTTTCTTCTTTATTTATGCAATAGGAATAAATCCTATAACTTCTTTCCTTATTTTCGCCCAGTTTGATTAGGATATCCAATTTCAGTTCTTTTAAATATAATTACCTGCTTATGTATTGCTTATATGCTTACCGTGCTTCCAACAAGGACTTTTCTGCTTCTATTTCAATTTCTTTTTATTAAATCTATCTAAATGTCAGTTGCTTATTTTGTTTTAAATTGTGCATGCTTTATGTATTGAACTTTCCGTATTGCGTAGCTATTCTTGCCTTTGGTTGATTGCGTCTTTTCCTATGGATAGTTATCTGCGTTCCGGTTGCTGTTTTCTCCTCTTATGCTCTTCTGCTTGTTAAGGTGGATGCGCCGCGGTTTATGCAATTCTTAAAATGATTTCCTGTTGGCTCTGTGTTGAGGCTTGTGATATAGCTCCGGGTATTGCTGCTGTTGCAGGTGATGTAGGCTGTTATATATTTTGCCGCCTTCTTTCTGCCTCTCACCTTATCTATAATTATAATTTGCTTCTTCATTGTGTAATTCAGCTCATTCATGTGGTGCATCATTTTCCCTCCTGCATTATCATAGTAGCCTCGTGTTAGCTCCTCTATATCTCTTGTTCCAGTATGTGCTATAAATTCCTGTTCACATTGCCCACATCCATATAGCACTATGCTATTCCATTGCTCCGGTATTGTTACATGTTTCGTCTTATTGCTTTGGTTATAGGTGTGAATTCCTTGTTTAGTGCCTTTGGCTTCTTATATTTGTGCCTGAGATTAGCTTTAGGCGGGTTGCATTGTATCACTTTTACATCTTCCGTGATACCTTTGATGTCCTTCTTATATTGAGATGTTTCTTTCCCAAGATATTGCATCTTGATGAACTTTCTACCCATTTTTTCTTCACTCTTCTCTCCCTTGAGGTTGTCTTCCTGGTTAGTCTCAGTCCTAGAATTTATTGGTGCACTTTTTATTTCATTTGGTTTTTCTCTTGATTTACCTGGCTTCTCTGTATGGTTCAGCCCTATGTAGATTGCTCTTAATGCCGACATTATGATGTCTTTTTTATGTTCCGGGTGCTTGCCTTTGCCAATGGCCTTATAGAAATTTGCTTTAGTTACTGCTAAAGGGTAATTATTATCCTTTAGCTCCTCACTCAATTCTTTCATTATCTGTGGGATATGTGCATTTTCTGTTATTTTCAGCGCATAGTTTATCCTCTCCACAATTGCATTGGTTTTATATTGTAGAGGCTGATTCGAGTAAAAGTTTATTAGTCTATTTGATGCGATGGTCTTCTTGTACCATTTTGTTAAGAACTCGGTCTCCGTTCTTCGGAATGTTATATCCAAATAGCTGATGGATTTCTCTTCGTTCTCCAACTCTATTGTGAACTCCATACTAAGTTCTTTTTCCAGTAGCTCCTTGATCATATGTATGCTGCTTTCTTTGGCGTAGAGTAGAAAATCATCCACATAGATTCTCATGATCTCTACTCCTATGCTCATCAGTTGGGTATATATTCTATTTATCCCTAAATCAATATATAGGCTGCATATTTTGTGGACGTCTTTCCTCCCATTGGAGCTCCTTTCCT
>CAWUPM010001089.1:0-133366 GCA_963924295.1 Dioctria rufipes | reverse complement strand
TCTTTCAATTAAAAAAAAAAACAGTACAATATGCTCTAATAGAAATCCCATGCGATTCTACTCATTTATTTTTGCATTCTATCATATAAACATCCATGTCCCGTTAGGTGCAAATCTAAACATTCATTGCTAGGCAACTAACTTCAATTTAACTGTCAAGTTCAAATATAAATTTCTGTCTCTATGACAACCGTCCCCGTACAGAAGGAACCAAATTGCAATGCAAGGGTATACCGCTATTTTTCAAACAAAATATTCTCTTCGGAGCGATAAAATTATTCATTTTGATTGTTCGGACCGTTACATTTTTTTTTTGTTACAAAGTCTGGTGCTACAAGCCATTCAATGTAGGCAAGAATTAAACAGAAACTACCATTATGTTCGTATAAATACGATCACGCAATTATATTAATTACCAGTAAAAATAAAATATTCCAAACATGACCACATCGTCACAACAGAGCAATGTTGAGAACTAGTTGCCTATCACACCTAGACGAAGCATTGAGAAGGAGCTCGAGGAAGCCCGGAAATTGAAAGGGAATTTGCAGAGTGGATCCCATCTCCAAATCAGGGCAAGGAGAAGATGAGGAATGGGACCTGAAAGAAGAAATGGAGCTATTACCACCATCTCCTGACCGTAGTATTGACGAAAAACAAGAGGCAATACGAAATTGACGGAAGAACTGGATGAGTTGAAACAACGTTCAACTATGAGAAAAGTTAGCCAACGCCTTAATCGGATGACTTTACGAAACGAACCTATCCAACCATAGTAATCGAAGATTCCCCCTCACCTACCTGAATAGGAACCTTCCGGAAAGGAAAGCATGCCGGAGTCGGCAACTACCACTCAACAAGCCATTTGCTTACAGGAACAACTATCTTCTGCAAAAATTAATATTATGAGTGACCAAAGCATCACCTCAACAATTCTCCAGATGATGATCTCCAAATAATTATTGTAGACAATCGCACGGTTGAAAAAAAGCTGACGAATGAAAGTGAGACTTTTGGCGATTGGTGATATTAAAATTATCAAGTAATAATACAGTTGTGTTTTCTTTCCTTTTATATGCATCATTGGTTTATTTATGTCTACTATTAATGTCTACTCCTGCATATTAAATATTTTACAGGTATATCATAGCCCCGATCCACTTCAGGTTTTACGTTTCCATCAACTTTTCGTATTTAGTAGGTTCAAAGTTTTCTTTTCTTTCTCAAGGTGTGAATAAAGTCAATTTATTGAAAGGCATTTGCAGCCTTTCAACAGGGGGAAGTATGTTCGAACTAGTTCCTGAAAAGGAAATATTCTAAAAACCGTGCTAATAAATTAAGTTCAGAAAAGAAAACAACTTCATTTAATTTACGTAATCTAATTACAACTTTCCCACAAATAGGTACAATACCCAACAAAAGAAAGTGTTTGTCATTTAAAATGCAAAACATCGCACAAACATAACCAGATCGAGTAGATCAACTTGAAAACAATCACTCTCATCACAATCATCGAACGGCATTTTTTTCTTTCTTTATCGTTATCAGAGCAGCATGTGTTGCTCTAATCTATTGTTGCTATGCGTTTTTGCTCGTTGCTATGCATATTTTGCTACCGTAAGATCACTGCAGCAATACCAATTCTTGTTATCACGCTCCTCTGATACTCCATCGTTGGTGTCGTGTACAGGCTGGAGACTATATAAATAACAAGCTCGCTTGTCTTGATCTCTCAGCACATCATCACAGTCGATCAGCGGTGTTTCAGTGAAGTGCTCGTGTTCAAAATTACATGTAATTTTATATCTAGGTAAAATTCAATAGCCATCCGAATACACAGGATTTGCCGACGGCATTTCCGCAATTCACAGTGCGCGTGTGCCCGTGTTGATGTGTAAGCTTGTGTATGACATCCAAATACAGCCACATACAATGTTAGAGTATATTGAAGTGATAGAGACACATACCAGTAAATCTAAACTTATAAGTGTTGTGATTGTGATAGAGACACATTGTGATATAGACACAAAATTTAGAAGTGAGTGACAGCAAAAAAAAAAAAAAAAAAAAAAAAAAAAATTTTAACTAAGTGTAGTGATAAAGGACACTTTGTTTCGTCTCATTATGAGTGAAAACGAAAAACTTAATAAATTCGAAACCGAAAAGAGAGCACTTATGGCCGCTATTGAAAGCAGCCTTAAAAAGCTGTACAATAAGTACGAGCTAGGCCTCCCGGAAATCAGATTACAGGAAGGAGACGGAAAATTGCTCGACGACAATGTCGAGTCACCGCCTGATGCACCACGTGAAGGAACCAGCGATGTTGAAATTTCAGATGACTCAACCAACTTGTCTTCATCGAGTTTGGATTCGTCTGACGATGACCATAACTTCACTCTAGTTGAAAACAAGAAGCGAAGAGCAAGGAGTAGCCCTGAGACGTCTCCTCATTCTGCCGGAACTCCAGCGAAGAGGAAGCCATCAGGTTCGAAGCAACAACCACCCAGGGAGGAAAACACAGGTGGATTCTATCAAATTCTGGGAAACAGGAATGAATTTGAAATCCAGCCAAAAGTAACTGCAGCCCAGGTAGTAAAGGCGGTGAGACCCCCACCAATTGTATGCCAGAATCTTAATGTCAGGGCATTCCACAGCAAGCTTGACAAGCTAGAAAGCAAGCCCAAATTTTATATAAAGACGGCAAAGGGCACCAAGTGCATTATAAAGCCAATATCCCAGGACGACCACAAGACGCTATTCAGCATCATTAAGGACATCGGCGTGCAGAGTTACACATTTACGCCTAAATGTGATAGGACGACGACACTTCTGCTGAGAGGAGTTCAGCATACTTACCACGCTGAGGATATGAAGGCTGCTCTCGTGGATAAACTGCGTGGTTTCTCAATCAACTCTGTGACGCATTTTAAAACGCCCAGGAGCAAGGAATCGAATTCCTTCATAATTAATTTCGGAGGTAATTATGATATAAAATTCATAATGGCCACAAACCGTCTACTAAACCAAATCGTTTATTGGGAAAAATACCGCGCATCTGGAATCTCCCAGTGCAAGCGTTGCCAGGCTTTCGGCCACGTCGCGAGGAACTGCGCGGTAGACTATAGATGCGTGAAGTGTAAAAATGCACACTTACCAGGACAATGCGAAAGGAAAAACGAGAAGGAAGGTGCCCCATACTGCGTCAACTGTAAAGTTGAAGGACATCCAGCCCGCTATAGGGGTTGGCAAAAACACAAGGAGGTCGTACAACAACGTGCGAAAAAGAATGAAGAACGCCGCCAACGTGAAGACTTCGTTAAGGAAGCCACAAGAAATTACGTGCAGCCAGGTAAATCTTTCGCCCAGGTAATATCTAAACACACCTTTAATAATAATAATTCTGCTAAACCCACAGCTCCCAAGCCCCAAGCAGCACCTAGGTCTGCCCTAAGGCAGCTCCCAGAAAAACAAGAGTGTCAGAAATTGACGATTTCTGCACCAACGAAGCCAAGTCTCTATTTGGCTGCGACCTTTTCGCCCTTATGGGCAAAATCAATAATTTCCTTCCTAAATACAGGAAGCTTTCTTCCATCTCGGAAAAACAAGCAGCTTACCTTCAATTTGCATTTGGACTATGTCTAGGCAAATAAGTAAGCTGAAAATCATGTCACTTAACTGCAATTCGCTGGTAAAGCACAGCAAAAGAGCAGCCCTAAACCTATTCCTCATTGAGCATAAACCCACGTTCATGTTCCTCTCTGAAACTCTCCTCACTGAGAGACATAAGTTAGCTTTTGAGCACTATAACTTCGTCCGCCAGGACAAGTCTGAGACCACCCTAGGCACAGCCCTTCTCATAAAGGAAAACCTTAAATTCGAGGAGGTGAAAATTAGTAACCTTTCCAATATGGAATGCACTGCTGTCAAATTAAAACTTCGAGACAACGAGTCTCTTCTCTTAATCGCCCTATATAATAGATGTCACGCCACGGGAGCTGATATCAAGAATAATTTAAACAGCATTGCTCAGATCTCGGACAATTTCACATACACGGTGCTGGGTGGAGATTTCAACGCCAGGCACCCGTTGTGGAATGATTCTGTCGTAAGTCCGTCAGGCAAGGCTGTACATGACTGGCTCCTCTTTAACACCACCCATGATTTTGTCGTCGTCTCGCAAGATACTCCGACCTTCCCGCGATCTGGGTCAACTCTTGACTTCTATATCGCAATCTCTAATCTAATTAATCTCCTACCCCAATTCTCAAATTACGTCTGCACAGCACATATGGCTGAATCCGATCACTTGGCTGTTGAACTCTCAATCACTCCCAGCGCACCGTTAAATATCCTGACTTCTGACCCTCAAGCCTCAACTTCACTCAAAGACGTTGACTGGCAACAATTTTAAGACAGGCTCTCCCAATTCCTGTCAGGAAATCTACCTGACTCGCAACGGAATCTCACGAACTTGGAAATTGACTTCCACATTGACTTCCTCAACAACGCCATTGAAGGAAATGTCGCCTTCTTTTCCAGTGTAGTGCCGAGCAAACACTACAAATACAAAAATCTCCCGCTTCAACTGCAAAAATTATATAAATTTAGGCAGAAACTTCGAAAAGTACTTAACCGTATTTTTCACCGAACCCTTAATAGCCACAACCCAGCCTACAGAACTGTGTTGTCGCAAATTAATTGCTTGTCAACAATTATTGAGGAACAAACGAAAATGTTTCTCGATAAGGAGTTTAGGAAGAAACTGGCTTCCATTCAACCTGGTCCACACTGCTTTCAGGACATAAACAGGGTTTGCAACAGAAAAGCAAAACTCCCCAAAACCATTTTAAGCGGCACGACCACTTACAACCTTCCCCAAGAAAAATGTAACGCTTTCGCGGAGTATTTCCAATCCACTTTCAAAGACAACTCATCTCTAAGCGATGCAAATTTTAGGACCACGGTAGAATCGACTGTTGATGATTTCACTGCCCAGGCAGTGGGATCCTCCACCACAATCTTCAAATCCACAAACACGTCCTTAAATCCGGATGATTTAAGCATCTTCTCAAACCCTGCTCACGTTTTCGCCCTAATCAGGACTATCAGAGGCAAAAAGTCCGCTGGCCCAGATAACATTTCCAACAAAGTTATCAAAAACCTCCCACCTGTAGCCATAGAATTTCTGACAATTATCTTCAATAATTGCCTCAATAATTCTTACTTTCCGGATGTTTGGAAAACCGCTCGCATAGTTCCAATTCCCAAAAAAGGAAACTCGAAAAACCTTAACGAGTTCCGGCCAATCTCTCTTCTGTCCAACCTGGGCAAACTTTTCGAAAAAATAGTCCGCCAACACATTGAAAATACTTGCCTCGATCTAGATATCAGGCAGGACACCCAATTCGGCTTCAAGCCCCAGCACTCCACTTTTCACGCTTTGCTCAAATTCCTCTCTGATTCTACAAACGCCCTCAACAAAAGGGAGCAGACAGTAGGCTGCTTCCTTGATGTAGAGAAAGCGTTTGACTCAGTTTGGACAAACGGGCTTATTTTCAAAATTATAAACCTCGAGTTCCCGCCTTATCTCACACGGGTTATACATAGCTTTCTCTCATCTCGAAATTTCTACATAGAAATCGAGAATACCAAATCTCAGGCAACATCAGTCAGTGCTGGTGTCCCCCAAGGTTCGGTCCTCGGACCAATTCTCTTCAATCTTTTCACTCATGATCAGCCTTCCAACGACTCAAATTCCACCACACTACTCTATGCTGATGACTCGCTTACCTACGCCCACTCCATGTCATCCAATTTCGCTGCTATCAAAGTTGAGCGGCATGTTCTCAAACTTGATGAATTCTACAGAAAGTGGGGCATCAAAATTAATCTGAACAAATCTGAAATGATTTGCATCCGAAATCCCTCCACAAGGGGAAGACCCAACATAGCCACACGAGCCAACAACATTGAAATCGAAGTCAATAATGAAAAGCTTCAGCCTTCAAAGAACACCAAATACCTTGGTGTCTCCTTCAATAATCTGTTGAAATTCAACAATCACGCCAAGCTGACCATGAAGAAAGCCAACTACGCTTACTCCCTACTCAACCCTATTATCAGAAGGAGAAACGGTCTCCCGAAAGATACAAAGCTGCTTATATACAAACAGCTTATCCGCCCAATTATCTGCTATTGCTTCCCCATCTGGCACACCATTTCGCCATCTTATATGAAGCAAATCAGCGCCCTCGAAAGAATGATCCTAAGGGCCTGTACAGGTGTGTACAGGAAACCTAACGGACACTACTTTCCCAACACCTTCTTGTACGAAAGTGCAAACATCACTCCAATCGAGGAATATCTCCTTTCTCTCGCGGTCAAACAACTTGAGAAGATCTCTCAACATCCTAACCCCCTCATTAGCCAGCTTTCAACGCAACTTCAAGTTGAAAACCTCAACTACTTATCACCTCTCCACCTTATTAACTCGGAAACGAGAAACATTTATAACCTGGGCGAAAGATTTACTTTCTTCACCAATAAAGGAAGCCACAACCGTGGATAGGACACCATCCTGGCATCTCGATCATCGTGGGACTTATCAACGCTGGACCATCCTGGACTTTCGGGATATTTCTCACCATGTTGGAAGAAACGCCAGTCTTCAATACAAAGCAAGTTAGAGAAATCTCTAACATTCCACAACCTCCCACTCCCATCCAACTTCCCTATTCCTCTAAATCCACACATCCCAAAATTAAATAACAGACAAGAACACAGCTTGCTGTCGCGCAACAAGCTGTTATTAATTTTCGACATCGCGTAACTTAGAGTTAATAATTATTCGAACATTTAAAGTGTAAAGTGCATCAAAGACAAAAGTGAAACCTAGGCTAAAATTAAAGCCTGTACGTGTATATTATCAAATATCCCAGGATATCGGTTCGGCTTAAGACAGTCAAAATTCGTTTCGTTTCGTAAATCGCGTGTGAAGAACTCTGATTGATTGATTGTCTTGATCTCTTATTCGCATTTGACATCGCTTGAAGTAGGTTGGCTAGTTAGAGACTATTTCATTATATCAGTTTTCAACTGATAAAATTTATTAACACACATTTTATTTTGGGAGTTGACTAAAATAAAATTCCTACTTCGGGAGTTGACTGAAGTGAAGATGACACTTTAAGCCTGGCATTGACTGACTTAAAGAATATTATTTCGGTAGTTGACTGAAATAATAATTACTAACATACATTTTATTTTGGGAGTTGACTGAAATAAAATTTCTTACTTTCGGAGCTGACTGAAGTTAAGCTAACACTTTATGCCGGGGGTTGACTGACTTGAAGAATATGATTTCGAGAGTTGACAGAAATAATCCATGCTAATATTAACACTTTACTTCTGCCCTTAACAGAAATAAAGGATTGGTTTTAACAATAACTTAAAGCCAACCATTCTTAAGTGTCAAGTATTAGATCGGTAAGTACAAGCTACTTGTAACAGTGTTGCAAAATCGCTAGAATTGAGGCTGTTGAAAATTTTCATCACATGCAAAAATTCCAATTTTTTGCCCAACCACAAAGTTATCATAAAAACCCTTGAAATTGATAACTAAGTTCTCATCTACGTGAGAAAAATTTCAAAATTTCAACAGCTCACCGTTATACAACGAATGAAATCCCAATCATAACAATCGCATGCATACCTTAAATGCATACCTTAAATTGAAAACAAATTTTCGTCTTTGTAAGATTTTGTTTCGATTTAAATACGTAACAGTTATTCTCATCACCAGATCTCATGCCCAGCCGGCTTTTGTATGAACAGGAGAACCCGTTAGGCTACTTTAAATATCGAGTTCGTCACCACACAGATACAGTTCAAGTTCGAATCTTACATAAACCAAAATGGAATCGTCTAAGAAAAATCCTAACTCGCCACCAACACCAGGCAAAGTAATCGAGGGCGAAGTGAAGGAGCTGTGGAAGTTGCAAAAACAGCTCGACAAGCTAAGCACGGCCACTCAAATAAAAAAGCTAGGCAGACGACTCAGCTATTTGCAGTTGGAGGAATCGGAGGTGATCGAGTTGACTGATTCACCACCACAGTCACCAAGTCGTCGAGAAACTGAGGCGGTACCAAGACCATCCGGTCTAGAAAATCCAGCCCAGTCGTCGAGAAACGGAGATAGTACCAGGACAATTCGGTTTAGAAATTTCAGCCAAGACGCCAGCTCCTAAGGTCAAGATCTTACAGGATGTTGTGTTAATACCTGCCGCAGAGCAAAGCAATGATATCTACATCACCGTAACAGCCCATAACGCAGGCAGCGTCGAAAACATCACCGTGTCTTCGGAAGCTCTCCTCAATTCACAGAGACGGAAGCAAAGATTTACTACGCGAGACGGTACCCGATATAATGTAAGATTGATGAAAAATGGCAATATCAAACTTCTAAAACAAGAAAAAAAAAGTTGTGTAATCCTAGAATGAATATCTCTTTTTCGACATAACCGTGTTCACCTTCCTTTGATTTAGCAATTATGGCTTTTCTAATGTTTATCTGGGAATTGCGTTGAAATTAAAAGGTTAAACGTTTTCGTGCACATACATTTCCACTAACATACTTGTTATAGGGTAAAAACTTGGCTCAGCAGTGGAAGTTCACTGACAGAACAGATCATCGAATTCACCAACAAAGGAATTTCTCATAAGAATCCACGATGTTAGTATCAATAACAAAAGATGGAAATTTGCTATTTCAACTGCACGCTATTTACTGTCTTATGTATGGTGCGATCAGCGTAATTTCTGAAATGCATTAAAACTCCAAGGTCAAGTTACAG
This sequence comes from Dioctria rufipes, assembly GCA_963924295.1. Taxonomy (NCBI): domain Eukaryota; kingdom Metazoa; phylum Arthropoda; class Insecta; order Diptera; family Asilidae; genus Dioctria; species Dioctria rufipes. The sequence continues at coordinate 124,514 of CAWUPM010001089.1, read as the reverse complement.
TAGCCATTTTAATAAATAATTTAACACATAATGTACAAACATTTTGTAGGTATGTTATTATAACACAGTTGACACTCGAAGGATAATGATACAGCACAAACTCGGTTCAATCAGCATTCCCACTGTATATACAGATGAAACCTGGAAAAAAAGGGGAACAAAAACACCACAAAGAATCATTCTTAATTTTAAGTTGCGCTTACCTAATTAAATAATATTTTAAATATAATAAATATATATATACAATAATTTACTAACACAAAACACTTTATTGCGCTGGTCTCGACTGTAATAAAGATTTTTATTGCGGGTCTGGACTGTAATAAAGATTCTTACTGTGGGGTGGGTATCGACTGCAGTAAGAATAAATTACCAACACCAAACACTTTATTGCGGGTCTCGACTGTAATAGAGATTCTTTCTGTGGGTATCGACTGCAGTCAGAAGTACGAACCTCACTTTATTCTGGGTCTCGACGGGTTTGGAGAATATCCCAATCCTAAACCTCAATATAGAACCAAGTGAATCAACTGCCAAACATTTATCAGGTGAGTACAAGGTCAGATACAGTAAAATAAATTTTCTTTTAAAATAATCTTATTACTAAATTATATATTGTCGTAATATTTTTAAATTGTGAAGAGTCCAGTGAATTTCTTAAAGGAGTTTTTAAATATCAGAACAAAACTGCGCCCTCGCCTACCGCTCAGCCGGAGCACGTTTTTATCCAGTAATTAAAGAACGTTACAATATTATTATATCTGTATATTTATTTCTTTTATACATTTAAATTTATTATAATTTTATAAACGATATTTTAACCGTGACTTACATACCATATCTTTACATAATTTTCCTGACAATTTTACATCACCGTTTTTTGCTACTAAAAGTGTTTTTAGCAGGTTTCAATCTCTGACCTAATAATATATAAAGAATTTCATCCTAATCTCACCATTCTTGGAAATATTATAGTACAAATCTCTGTGAATAACTGTGTTGTCTAATGTGTTTGGATCTCTGACCTGGTAACAAATATCTTATTTCCCATCACTTTTGTAAAATTCCTTTCTACTCTAACCATTGGGAAATTCTAGAAAATAGTTGTGATAGTTTCAGTGATAGTTATAAGGAAGTGGACAGTGCTCTGTGTTAAAACGATAAACCACTGCTATGAATCCAAAATTACCAGTGCTTTAATTTCAGTGTCACTTAGCTCAAATTTGCGTGTACGTTCTAATAACGAACAGTACAGGGTACATACACTTTTTAATAAGGAAAATCAGATAGGCACTTTATCATGTGACGTAAAATATGGAAATTTTAAAGAGGTTTGTTGTTAGGGGGGCTGTATGTATAAGCTTATGAATATATGTTGCGTGTCACAGTTTATGCATGATGCGAGTCATAACATACACAGGTCAATATGTATACATTTATCTGTAACATTAATTTTTATCGATATTGCCAATATGAGGTAAGCAATTTTCATAAAGTATTAGTAATATTCTTGGTCTTTCACATGAGAAAGAATTTTATTAAGATTTAGCGATGTAAGCACTTTCAAAATATGTTACAAACCCGAATACGCTATTAACCAAATACAAGAGTGAGGTTTTATATTAGATATCGGTATACTTGTCGTCCCCACAATTAGTTGTTAAGTTTGTACTGCTTTCCTTTCTTGTTTCCGTAGGGCGTCGAGAGTTGCGAGGCGAATCATTTTAACAAAGGTCAGCGGAGGGATGTTGAACATGCCACGAGAAAACCAACCTCGGACGCGGAAGCCAGCATCAACCCGATCCAGCAATTAAAAGCGAAGTGGAGTCCTCACGATTGCATCGAATTGATTAGATTTAAGAAAAAATGAATTGTAATTTATAGATAAGTTGACGTCAAATTTAGGCGTCTATGTGCTTTCTCCGCAAGAAAGTGTTCTAACTTTAATATCGAGCATGAACGCAATGTCAAGCTCTATGCCACAGTCGATTGCAATATATAGTCGAGACTCGCCACAAAGATGACCTTCTCATAATTTCCGACCGGGCGACACTGGAATAAGGAGGCTGAGAGTGACAGGTCGGCAGATGTCTGAGGTTGAAGTTCTTTTTTCTTGAGTTATGAACTTAGAATATAGAGACAACAGGAAGTGTTGATACCTGTAAAATTCGTGTGCATGAGCGTAGATTTTTTCAGCGTCCCGTGAAATAAGTCGGCATTATATTGAAGAAAGAGAGATATGTATTTTCAGCTGTCAAACGAAATTTCCTAATTTGTAGCTATTTGTATTTAATTTAAAACTTGTGAAAAGTGAAATATATTTAAATTAAAAATAGTGCCAAATAAAGTAAAGGAATAAATAAAAAGATTACTCTTTTGGACTTTTTACCGGGTTAAATTTAATTTTGTTCAAGAAAGAATTTTTTGGGATATCTCCGGTATATAGCAAAAGCTAAAAAATATTCTAATTTGTTATTTCATCACACAACCCATTAATTTTTGGCGACAAGTTTCAAGTCTTGGTTTGACTCATCAACAGGTCCCAAATAGCGAAATTGGGTGATTTGAAAAACAAATGAAAAAATGAAAAAAAGAGGAAAGAAATGAAAAGTTGAGAAAAAAAGAAAAAACATATTTTTTTATTTATTAAAAAAATTTAAAATTTTTTTTAAAGAAACAGATTCATTCGAAGCGAATCGAACCTGTATACGCCACGCAGTGGGCTGAAAAATAAAGAAGAAAAGGAAGAAGAAGAAGCGTTTCGTGTCAGCAGAAAACCTTACACTCATCGGTGCAGCTTGGTTTTCTGCCTGCTGCAGACGCTTGAAAATAGATCAAACTGATCTCTTCTCATATAAACTCAGAATAAATTCTGGGTGTGAATTATATGAGGAAAAAACACTCCTATACAAGCCCAAGAGGAAAAATAAATAAAAAGATTACTTTTTGGACTTTTTACTGGGTTAAACTTAATTTTGTTCAAGAAAGAATTTTTTGGGATATCTCCGGTATATAGCAAAAGCTAAAAAATGTTCTAATTTGTTATTTCATCACACAACCCATTAATTTTTGGTGACAAGTTTCAAGTCTTGGTTTGACTCATCAACAGGTCACAAATAGCGAAATTGGGTGATTTGAAAAACAAATGAAAAAATGAAAAAAGAAGAAAGAATTGAAAAGTTTTAGAAAAAAAGAAAAAACAAACTTTTCATTTCTTTCTTCTTTTTTCATTTTTTCATTTGTTTTTCAAATCACCTGTTGATGAGTCGAACCAAGACTTGAAACTTGTCGGCAAAAATTAATGGGTTGTGTGATGAAATAACAAATTAGAATATTTTTTAGCTTTTGCTATATACCGGAGATATCCCAAAAAATTCTTTCTTGAACAAAATTAAGTTTAACCCGGTAAAAAGTCCAAAAGAGTAATCTTTTTATTTAATTTTCCTCTTGGGCTTGTATAGGAGTGTTTTTTCCTCATATAATTCACACGCAGAAGTTATTCTGAGTTTATATGAGAAGAGATCAGTTTGATCTATTTTCAAGCGTCTGCAGCAGCCAGAAAACCAAGCTGCACCGATGAGTGTAAGGTTTTCTGTTGACACGAAACGCTTCTTCTTCTTCCTTTTCTTCTTTATTTTTCAGCCCACTACGTGGCGTATACAGGTTCGATTCACTTCGAATGAATCTGTTTCTTTAAAAAAAATTTTAAATTTTTTTAATAAATAAAAAAATATGTTTTTTCTTTTTTTCTCAAACTTTTCATTTCTTTCCTCTTTTTTCATTTTTTCATTTGTTTTTCAAATCACCCAATTTCGCTATTTGGGACCTGTTGATGAGTCAAACCAAGACTTGAAACTCGTCGCCAAAAATTAATGGGTTGTGTGATGAAATAACAAATTAGAAATTTTTTAGCTTTTGCTATATACCGGAGATATCCCAAAAAATTCTCTCTTTTACAAAAGTAAAGAAAGTAAGTAATTATCTGTTGATATTATAGTGATAAATTTCTAAGTGATGTTCATGTATTTTCAGAATGAATTGTTCGGTAAAAAATTGCCACAGCAACACCAAGGTACGACGTGGGAAATCATTTTTTAGGCGAGTATAGTTATAAAATATTATTTTGTGTAATTTACGTACCTTTTTATATTAAATTAAATTAAAAATACATAACAAAAACGATGAAATATTGAAAAATTCCTTCATCCAACGAGATTTGTTTACATTTATGACAGCCGAGAAACTCCCATGGTATGTTGGCGTAGTGACAATACATAACAGCATTTTCGGTGGGAGCAAATACAATATTTTCAACCATATTTCTTGTTGCCCCGCTCTCTATACTCTATATTTGCCTTTACTGAGCTTTCGCTACAGCGGCAACAGATACTAAACAACCAGAATTTTACTGCGCTAAATTTGGCTTATCACACTTCCTGTACTCTCTATATTCTAAGGTTTTGAATTTCGATGATTTTCACTTCCAAGTTGTACCTCAGCGCGGTCGGACGCTTCAACGAATCCGCTTACTTCGACGCTTGAGCCAGATTAGGGGCTTTCCGTGAGATGCTTTCTCCCTGGTAATGCCCTTAATGCATCATCGTATTCGCAGTCTCACGGATATACTTTTGGTGTCCGGTGCTTAGTTTACAGTGTTCATAATCAAAATTTGACTCAACAGTTGATTTCATCAACTGTAACAGTGAATCACGCGTGGCGTCGGTAACGGTAGTTTCAATTTATGAAGCTTACTTGTGATCCGTCGACCTATACACAAACAAACAAAACAAGCACAAATAAAATACAAATGCAACTTTAAAACAAAACTCAACGATATACACACACAATGTTATGGTTTTAGCGTATTGCATATAGCAATATGCTACACGTACTGAAGCGTGTAGGCGGCTGCGTCAAGCATAAAAAAAACTGAACGCACCCCGACCGAAACAAATGCATTTCCTCAAGCTGCAATTGACGGGCTGGTGATGACAAGGAAGAAGAAGACCACCTTTCCTGTCGTATTGCTCGAACAAGTACGTGTGTGAAAGACATCCAGGAGAAACTTTTTGATCATCGAAAATCTGCGAAGACATCCTGCCAAAAAAAGGAATTTCCGAGTGGTGAAGGACAGGATAAAATTAATCTGACAAGATCGACAAATTTTCACTAGGTTTCGCTTGAAATCGTGGTAGTATAATTGGACGATTGAACAGGAGTCTTGGTGGATATTCAAGATCATATACGACTGCTTTTTAAAACTTGCAATTGAAAAATATCAGGATAGTCCAAATTCATCCCGACAATACCGAAAAACTACATGGGGGAAACCTCATACGGATTCAATTTTCCGGTCTCATTCTAAGAGATTTAATAGAAACGAAGAGTTTTGTGAACACGCAGCAATATGGATTAGCAATTTTCAAAATTCCAACAATCGTTTTCTTTGGACTTTGCTCCAAAATGTAAACAAAATCCAGCACAAACAGTGTAAATGGTCAATAGATTTTACTACAGGGAAAAATGCTGATATTCCTTCACCGCCAGGTTATAATCCTTCAGTTGCACAATGTAGATACAGTCGTCCACTGTGGAATGAATTTGTAAATTGATTTAAATTTTAATTTTTATTATAACTACGTTCCGCACTTTCTTATTTAATTTCGTTCAAGATATATGTGTAGATACAAGTGCCGCTGGGCAATATTATTTTAACTCAACAAAAATTACTTTTGTTATAGAGCCTACAGACAGCAAGTCGAAGCATTAAATTCCAATTTAATTCCTTTAACTAGATGGCGGATGCTGAAGCGCTTCATCATGCCGTGGAATTTTCACCGTGAGTATTATTGATATATTACACATTTTCTTTTGGTATACGTATGCTTCGGCTTCAATAATTACTTGCTCGTAGGACTTTTTTTTTTTCATTGACATTCTTTTTCTGTAACCATATATATATTTTCGATTTTTTAATATCATCAATCAATCAATCAATCATTTTATTTACCTGATATGTACACAAGATTAGAAATCTTATACTAGTACAATGCAAAGAACGGATAGGTTAGCTAGTAAACTACAAAATAAAATTAAAATAAAAAGAGAGAGAAAAATAAAACGTAATACTTACAATATATTAGAAAAATAGTAAAAATAGAAAGGGAAAGAAAAGAATAAGAAAAGAAAAACATACTGGAAAGATAAGAAGAAAAGAGTTCGACACAATCAGTTAGTAATTAGTGAAATACGATTACGTTATAAGCTTCTTAAATTCACTGATAGAAGTAACACTCTCTGCAGGGGGGGGGGGAATTCCAAAGGCGTGCAACCTGAACAAAGTAAGATCCTTCAAGGATGGAGGAATTGAAACGAGGGATTAGAAGTTTACGTCCTCTCAGGGACTGCAGAAATTTGACGTTACCAAAAAGATACTCTGGCTCACTTGTGCGAATAAGATTATGCAGGAAAATCAGTGCTTTACCCTTTAGGTACGAATCTAGAGTACAACCCAAAATCAATGATCTATAAGGAGAGATATGAGCAGAACGATGCAAACCGAGAGCAAAACGTATATAGTCGTTGAAAGCAACCTCAAGCTTTCGATTGCAAACTGAGTCTAGTCTCATGTATATTAAACTACCATAAGCAAAAAGAGGCACCAAAAGTGTCCTGACTAGTCTCAAACGCAGATCGACGGGAAGTATATTTGCAGACAGCCAGAGTCTCCTAAGCCCACCATAAATTTTGCTTACCATAGATTTGATATGATCACAGCACCTCAAACGATTATTAATTTTCACTCCCATATTGGTTATACAGTTTACATATGGTAGTTCCACTTTATTAAGCATAATTGGGGGAAGATCCTCAATATTAAGATCAGAATTAGAGAGGGCTATACATTGCGATTTATTGGGGTTAAGAAGCAGTTTGTTATCAATTGCCCACCTAAAAATTTCTCAGAGATCATCGTTTATTCTGCAGATACAGTCCTCAATCAGTCCACGAGGTCTACATAAGTATAGCTGTACATCATCTGCATACAGGTGCAATTGAACGTCATGCACGACGTCACATAAGTCGTTAATGTAAAGACTAAAAAGAAGATGTCCTAAGACTGAACCTTGAGGAACTCCACATGTTAAATGCATTCGGGAAGACGGAACTCCTTTTATGACCACCTGTTGCGACCTATTTGAGAGAAAATTGGATATCATTTTAACAGCTGAAGAGGAGAAATAAAAGTTTCCATATAACTTACGCAGCAGTTTTTCATGTACAACACAATCAAATGCCCTCGAGAAGTCTAGCAAAACCATCACACCAAGATCTCCCTCATCTAGAGCCGATCGCAAGTCCGTAGTGACCTTGAGTAGCGCAGATTCACAGCTATGTCGTGCACGAAAACCAGACTGATATTTCGCCAGGAGATCATTACATGTTACATAATTTTCAATCTGGGCTCGCATAAGTTTTTCCAAGACTTTGGAAAGAAAACTGAGAATGCTGATGGGACGGTAGTGTGCCAGCTCAGTAGCAGACATATTTTTTGCAATAGGAATAACATTAGCTATTTTCCATACTTCTGGGAATTGCGATGTGGTTAGACAAGTGTTCATGATGTGCCAAACGTACGGAAAAATGTAAGGCAATAAGATCTTGAGAAAACGAGGATTTATTTCATCAAAACCAGTAGCATGGGACATGATAGAGTAAATCGCTTTAAAAAGTTCATCATTCTCCACACACCGGAAAGAGAAGCAATTAACACTTTGTTCACGTAAAGTAAGAAAAGACATGGTAGGTTGCTGTGGAATTAATAAATTTGATGCTGGACCTGAAGTAAAGTGCCGATTAAGTTCCTCAGAATCAAAAGGACAATCAGTGTTGACATCAGTATAAATGGAAGCCCGCTTCAAGTTTCCCCACAAGGTTTTGGAAGGTAAGCTTGGGTCGAATTGAGAAGAAAAGTACTCACACTTAGCTCTCCTAATTGCAGAAGTGACCTTGTTACGAGCTTGTTTATAGAGTGTGCGCGTGTAATGAGTATTCACCCGTTTCCACTGTTTATGAAAGAACTCTCTTTCTACAATCAGAGAGCGGATTCCATCAGAAAACCATGGATTGCTAAAAGGACGGATCCGTTTGACTTTAAGTGGAACATATTTATTATATAAATAAGAGACCATCTCATTAAATTTCCACAATTGCTTCTCCGCCGATGCAAGAAGGAAAATATCATTCCATGCTAGTGACATACACTCATTTATCAGATTAAGATTATCAAGATGTTTGAAATCACGATAGCAGAAAGTCTTACTAAGATTCCCACCTTCCGGGGAAAGATTATAGGTCATAAAGTTTATATCATGATCGAGTATACTTGGAGGACTCAGCTGGTTGTGAAATCTGACATTACTTCTATTAGCAACCATGATAAGATCAAGAAGTGAAGGGTTTGAACAATTAAAAAACGTAGGCAATGAATTTATCACATCCAAGTGGAGTGCCACCATATCAGTCAAGAACCTATCAGTCATCAAATTATCAATCAGAATGTTTACATTGAGATCACCACCAATAATAACATCATTGTAACGGTGTACTAAATGTGACATTGCATTGGAAAACTGTTCAGCAGACACCAGGAGGGCGATACACAGCACATAATAAACATTTCCCAGAACCAATTACAACCTCCAAGCATAAAAACTCAATTTCCACAGTCAATGAAGAATCTACGATTTTAGCCCTTAAATTATCCCTCAAATAGATCGCAACACCACCTCCCCTGTGACTTAACCGATCATTTCGGAATAGTTTAAAGCCAGGTATCGCAACGAGCGACGACGGGATATGATTCTGCAGCCATGACTCGCTAACAAGGACAGCGTGAATGTTAGTATCGGCAAAAATCTGACACAATTCATCCATCTTATTCCGTAGGCTTCTAGCATTAATGGTACACACGTGAAATCCTGGAGAATATCCACAAAGAATATTTAATACAGATCTTACTCTGTCCAAGTCACACAAACCATTAACCGAACCCATAAATGAGCACACCTCCATCAGTGAAACAGAAAATAAACATAGAAAAATAGGTTGTGTCGAATTCTGTACAAGGAAAATAAGAAGTACAAAGCTACCACAAGTCATACTAAAATAACTATTTAAGTGATTATTCATTATAAGAAAAAGATGTAATCTGTTGTAAATAACAAAAATGTCCGAAACCAGGAAACTATTGATGATGAGCTAAATTGCTACAATTAATATATATGTATGCACTATTAATATACAAATAAAGAAAACTTATGATAAAATACTAAAGTTAAAAAGAAGAAAATTTCAAGAAAAAATTCAAAAATATTAGGCTAGAATTTGAAATTACGCTAGAATACAGCAAACTATCTGCGTAAAATCAATAACAATAAACCTTACTCCAGTGAAGAATTCATTTGAACGTCATCAGCTCCGTTTGTGGCGTAACATCATATTATTACATACAAGTCTCTTTGAGTTCATCATGACTAGTAATTCTCTTATCGATACTTTCTCTTTTGCACTTCACATAGACGAAACCATTTCGAGTACTAGCTGTTTACCTGTTTACGCAAATTTAATGCCTCTTGCAGAATTGAGTTATAATGCGGGATCAAGCTTTCAGATATATATACTGGGCCGGCTGAAGAGAAGCCTTCCAATTCAGATAGTTTTAAGCCTCGATGCCTACGAAAAGCAGTCAGAAAAGCTTTCAGTTCAGCAACACAAGAGAAACGGATAACAATTGGTGTACTTTTCCCTGGAGATTTAGGTTTGATACGAAAAGCATCCATGTACGGTGTCAAAGAGTGTTTAATAACTGCAGCAATGTTCTTAGCTACGTCGTGAGCATTCTCATTACTCTGGATCGGTATTCCCCTAACAATTGCATCACTTAAGCGCTGAGAGAATTTGTGATTGCAGTAGATCCTGGTTCCCTTGAAGTACACTTATCGTATTATTATATGAGTCAAGCTTATTGCTGAAGGAACTAATGGCATCATCGATCTTTTTCGTAAGACGGTCCTCCGATTGCTTTAAAAGCAGGTCGATTTTATTAGAGATGCGAGACTCCAGTGACTCCAATAACCTTTCCAAAACAGCACCTATGGACGCCGGATCATCAGTCAAAGCCTTTGCCAGACTGCGTGTGACGACCTGTCCGCACTCTTCCGAGTTAGAGGTTGACGGAATTTTCTCTTTCCTTGGATTCTTCCCCGCCATGACGTCAGTTTGCAGTAACGTCTCACAAACACAAAGATAGCAGAGCACAGTTAAAATTGCACCAAAGAAACTAGAATGCACAGTCCGAGAAATGCAAAATTTTTAGCAAAAAAATATATTTTAGTAAAAAGAGGTACTATGCGAATCAAATAACTTAAAAGGAAGCCAGATTGAAAAACAGCTCGCGGCCAACAAATTGCCTCGGTAATATTTTAAGGAAAATTATAATAAAAGTTATCACAACACCGGAGCCGATAAGAAGCACGTCTACTCGCTACTATACATACTGCACACAGTATTTACATAACTATACAGCTAATCTAGTGTAACTATATATATATATATATATACCTTCGATTTAATAATAATATTTACGTAACTATACATCTAATCTAATGGAGTCTTTGTCCGTGTATACTTTGGATAATAATTTTTCTTACTGACTCTATATATGTATATCTATATACCTACCTTTAATGATGTACATACTTACCCGTATCTAGTAATAAGGGCCTTACGTAGGATTTTCTTTTATTGACATTCTTTTTCTATAACTATGTATATATTTTCGATTTAATAGCATATTTACCTAACTAATTTAGTAAAATCCTTGTCCGTGTATATTTTGGGAAAAATTTTTTTAGCTGACTCTATATATATCTATATACATACTTAATGCTATACGCTTATGCAGTTTTATAATTCAATGGTATTCTTACGTATATACCTTTTTATTTTACTCACTTTGAATTAATGAGATTTTTTTTTGTATACGTACATATGTATATACCTTTTTCTGTACTTACCTAGTGCTATACGGCTATATATTTTTATAATTTAATGGTATACTTACCTAGAGACCTATGTATGTACTTACCTTGAACTGAGGATATTTTTCTTAATAATTATAACGTGAACATTAACCGTTAAGAGTTTTAGTTTCTCCTCTTACTTTCCTGGAGCCCTCTCGTATGAAGGTCGGCTGGGTTCGCATAGTCTCTCTCTCTCTCTCTCTCTGTACAGGTCAACTAGGGACTCTGAAGAATTATGCCCCTCAGAGTCAGATGGGAGGATGGGGCAGGCAAAGAAGGCAGACCATCTGCGCCTTCGATGGAATATAGGTAAGTGACGTAAGGGTCCCTTCAGGACCGAATGTGTGCCGGCTTTGGTGTGATAGGCACGAATTTTTTTTTTAATATGGCTGACGGCAGCGGCAGGTTTTTGTGGAACCTCCCCCCCCCCCCCCACACTCTCCGTCAATAGCTGAACTAGCGTGCCGCCCTGCAGTCAACGCTGCCCGTCGAGTGATCTGTCAGCTCATGCTGACAGTCGGGACTTTACGTCCCAAGCGAACCACTCTTCATAGTTCCAGAACAACAATTATAAAGCCGGACATGGCAAACAACAACATTTAGTCGGGCATGGCAACAAACATTTAGACACCTCACACTTTTATGACGTTATACCCCATAGGATCAAGCCATTGTGAAGGAACTCCAGCTCGCGTGTCGAGCCCACAGTACCGAATAATAACCAATAGATACCAATACGTTATACAAAGCTCCAACGTGGGCTAATATAAGGAAGAGGATTTGTTAATACTCCTGAAATAATATTTATCATATTATTTTCATCAAGAGGGTACAGCAGAGCTACAGTTTTCTTTTGTGAACGAAATTTTCCTTATAGATTACATCGAGTTCGAACGACGAATAATTGTATGTAATTAATTCTATGAAATCGTGTCCGATTACCCAAGTGACTACAGTTATTTTCACAGAAGGGATCTGAGTATATTCGAATTTTCTATAGAGATTGCATACGCTCATTAGTAAGCAATTAATTTAAAATGCGTTATGAAGCCAACTTCGGACAATAGGGCGATCTGCCACATTACATAGTAGCCTTCCCCATAACCGTAGATTAATCCATCGATTAATTTGTTTTCTTACAATATTTTTAGAACTAGTTTATTTATTAAAGATATACATGATTCAGGAACAAAATCACTTCTGTAGTCTATACATTACAAGAAGGGAAAGTTTCTTATGCAATCATAAATTCCACGTTAAGGTTACAGCACAAAAATTTTACGCTAATAGTTAGTTACCGATCAGGCATGTTGAATTTTGGCAACTTATGACATGACGTGAATGTGTGATGTCTATCCAGAAGCACTATGCATGGTCAGTGGAAAAGAAATTACAAGATTTACAGAACCGGCTTGCATAAATTAATATCAGAATTAAAAAAGAAGAAATCGTAATAAGTTTTCTTTTTATTCTAGGAAAAGAACCATAAGTTGCTGATGCTCGAGGATACCTTGGTGCCAGTAGTGAAGGTTAGAGTTTCCTACTACGAAGTAAAGTGGCAAGAGAATCACTTAATAATTTTAAAATTTTGTATAAACAAAACTAGTGCGCTGAAGCGGATCAGGCGAAATCTACCTCCGCTCTGTTGAGGAGCTCTGCGCATTTCTTTCTGAAACGAATTTAAGGCAAGCATGAGTGTATAAGTGCGGCAAATTTACATAAGCGTGCAGTAGAAACCATAAGTGATTAATTTAGGCCTGTAGGTATTCTCAGGTACCTAGGAAGTTACATTTTGGTAGAGCTATGTTAGCGTATTAATTCTGCGCGTAGATAATACAATTGCGACACACGCAGCCATTAAGGCCTTAAGTCTTCTCATCTACAGGAGAACAATAGAAAATTTATACTTCGCATTATCCGATTAAAAGGAGAAATTATTGTTCCATAAAAGGTCTCCGGAAATAGGAATGGGGTAAATTACATTTTTGTCCTATAATCTTTTATGTTTGATTCGAAAATATGGATGCGAATAGATGGATCTAATTTAATCACCTACACATATACAGGGTGTCCCGTAAGTCGACGTCAAGCCGGAACCGGGTGATAGATCAAATTGTAACAATTACCAGAAAAATATAAATAAAATCTAAGTCATGTATTTTTCAAATTAAAGGCATTTCTTTTGTTTTCGAGAAAATGTACACCTTGTGATTGTTTTTTTAGCTCCTGTTGCTACAAATCTTTACTTTTTTTTCAATTTTTCTTATTTTTCTTTTTTTATGTTTTTCTTATGTAATCCCGAATAGTGCTTGTGTAACCTGTTGCTTTAAGTTCTAAGCCAACTGCTCCAGCTTGGAAGAAAATGTCACATTTTTCCGAACCAACAATACAAAATTAATAATTCGTTGAACTTTAACTGACTGTACTGAAAAAAAAAAATATACTACGCCAGTCTGGCAAGTAAATTTAAAAGTTGACGCATTTAATAAGGATTCTAAAATGGTACAACACTTGCTACATTATTTCTTAGATTACGGAAAAAAAATTGTTTTCTTCAAGAAACCCAGTTACGAAAAATTTCTTTTCACCTACTAAAATTGATTCTAGTGTACCCAAAGCTTGCCTTAAGAGCGTAACTTTAAGATTCTAGTTTGAGTGAGACGGAGAGTTATTCCATGAAGTCTGAGTGAGACAGATAGTGACGCTTTCAAGTTAGAGATGCTAACTTTTTGTTAAATTTAGGACAAATTTTCCTTAATTTTAAAATTAAACACCAATTATTAGGATGCTAAGACTTATTATTTACAAAAGATGTTCAAACTGCCTTCCTTCAGTTTCAATATAAGTTCGACATCTTCTTAAAAAAGATATGGTTATCAGACGGGCAATTCTTCCGTTGTTGACAAATTCAACTGCTTCCGTAATTCTTTGCCGAAGCTCGGCTAAATTTTAAATTGACTTCTTATAAAGTTTGTCTTTCACTGCTCCCCAGTAAAAGAAATCTAATAGATTTAGATCAGGTGAACGGACTGGCCACGAGATCGTACCAGACCACCCTATCCATCTGTCCGGATATTATTCATTGAGATATTGTTTAACTGAAAGGGCATAGTACGCTGGTCAACCGTTTTGCTGATACCACATCTCTCTGTAAATACTTAGTGGCATGTCTTCCAGTAAATTAGGTAAATGGTTTTGCAAAAAATCTAAATAAACTTCAGCATTAAAGACCTCTGGCAACTCAAAAGGTCCTATGACTTTTCCGTTTAAAATTCAGGTCCACACGTTTATTTTAAAACGATATTGAGATCTATTTTGTCTCATTAAATTCGGATTCTCTACGTGCCACTCGTGTAAGTTGTGTTGGTTCATGTAACGGTCTTTTTAAATGTCGATTCATCCGACCACAAAATTTTCTCGAAGAATCGCGGATCTTCCCGTTGTCTTTGTAGCACCGTTTGGAAAAACGCAACCCGAGGTTGATAATCCCGAGGTAGCAGGGTTTGTACTCGCTGTACATGGTATGGGTGTAGCTCACGGTTTTGTAATATTCGGTGAGCTTGGCTTAGAATTTAAAGCAACGAGTTACATAAGCACTATCACTAAGTCACTATCTGTCCCACTCACACTTCATGGAATGACTCTCCGTCTCACTCAAACTGAAATCTCAAAGTTACGGTCTTACGGCAAGCTTTGGGTACACTAGAATCAATTTTAGTAGGTGAAAAGAAATTTTTCGTAAGTGGATTTCTTGAAGAAAACAATTTTTTTTCCGTAATCTAAGAAATAATGCAGCAAGTGTTGTACCATTTTAGAATCCTTATTAAATGCGTCAACTTTTAAATTTACTTGCCAGACTGGCGTTGTACATTTTTTTTTCAGTACAGTCAGTTAAAGTTGAACGAATTATTAATTTTGTATTGTTGGTTCGGAAAAATGTGACATTTTCTTCCAAGCTGGAGCAGTTGGCTTAGAACTTAAAGCAACAGGTTACACAAGCACTATTCGGAATTACATAAGAAAAATCAAATTGAAAAAAAGTAAAGATTTGTAGCAACAGGAGCTAAAAAACCATCACAAGGTGTACATTTTCTCGAAAACAAAAGAAATGCCTATAATTTGAAAAATACATGACTTAGATTTTTTTTTATATTTTTTGGTAACTGTTACGATTTGGTCTATCACCCGGTTCTGGCTTGACGTCGACTTACGGGACACCCTGTATATATGTATATATAATATTTTAATAAACTGAAATTATATTACACATCTATATACAGGGTGTTTCCCCTTAGGAGGTCCATAGAGCGCGAGGTGATAGTACTCACTTAGACGAACCAAAAATTGTATGGCAGGTGGGGGGGCAATATCAACCGTTTAGGAGTTACAGGGTGATTCATAAAAAAAGCTAGGGTTTTACAAAACACCCTGTATCTTAAAAACTACAGGGCGTATGGTCACAGTTAAGGGCTCACTGTATGCAGAACTTCATGGCCTTTCCAACGACAGCTCAACCAGCCCCGTGCCCCTCTCCCCTCAGATGTTATGAAGGTCTAAACTAAAAATTTCGGATTTTCTTTCCTTTTTTTTTAATTTGACCTCTATTATTTTTGCAAAAAGGTCGTTAACATAACTTTTTTTTATAAAAACTGTAAACTGTGGAGCCTCCTCTTTAATTTGACCTATTACACCCTATGTGTTAACTGTAGCGATAAATTAATTTATTTACTACTTGCTTCTTGCCTAAGTTCAATACCTATGCAAGTTTATTGGATTGCTGTTGCCTAGGTGCAATACCTATACAACGTGTTGCTGAATATCTGCTGCCTAAGGGCAATACTAATACAACAGTGTGTTTTGAAGAATTGCCTAAGTGCAAAACCTATGCAATCCACTGATTATAACGCAACCAAATAAAACGCTTGATTCAATTTATTTCTCAACAATTTGTATTTTATAGATTAAAAATGATTAGTCAACAAAAATTTACAATTTTCGAAACTGAGAAAAGATAATAACTCTCTCGATATTTTTCACACATTTAATTTGTTTTTCGCGGGCATCTAGTCTCATTAGCAGACGTAATATGATATGATAAGATTCAAATGGAATGCGGCTTTTGCTTGTGCATATACTTTTCTGTGAGAAAATTTTTGATTTATTATGTACAAATAATTTTATAATAAAGTAAATTAAAATTTAGATAAAGAATTTTAGGAAAAATAAATATAATTACAGTAATTCATGTCTTAGATTCAACACCAAATAATTCAAAATAATTAAAGAAAAATGTTCAAATCTAATTGAGACATGTGAGAATCTAAGGAAAATGAGAACAAATCGGATTTTGTCACTAAAAATTACAGCAAATTTCCTCTGGCATAGTCTAACTTGGCAACGATTATGCCTTTATTAATAAAAGTAGGGAGATACATATAAGTATCTTCGGAATCTTTATACGCATGCTGTTTGATAGATATTCAGTAGTAAGTCATTTGTGGCGCATTAAATATAACAAGAGCTAACTGAACGTATTCAAGAATTTTTTATACATCGCTATTACTGTAGATTTTTTGTTTTACATTTTACTTAAGTTTACGTTCAGACCACACCTGAATATTACTTATATCTTCATTTAGTGAAGTAAGCTATGTTTTACGTAAGTAAATAAATAATAAATTGAAGGATCCTCTGAAACTATCGGTACGTTATTTATGTATAGATGAAAAAGTAGAGCGACATGATTAGAACCTTGCAGTAATCTAAAATTGAGATATGAAAATGAAAAGAGTGCACCTGAAGACTTTATGCTGTGCATATTTCCAGACAAAAAACTTTTAATGAAGGTTAGAGAATATAAGAAACTTTGATATTCAAGGAGTACAAATATGATCAGGCAATCGCTGTTGTTTATATCAGATGAGCAATGCTATTTCCGAACTATTAAACCGAATTACCATCAAGTATACAAAAGTTTCCACGTCCTCAGACCTTTTGTAACTTGAGAATATTTTGATCTCTTTAATATTATTTTTCCATAAACCACAATATGCTAAACGAAAACCATACCTAATTTAGAACTTGCACACTTTTTGGACGAACGAATGGTTGAATTTTCTTTACTGCGGTTAAATCTATAGCATCTAAAAAGTTTCTTAGTACGTGTGATAAATTTAAAATACTCGTTCAACCTTATCAACTGCAATGTAACAGCAGTTTTCATTGGAAACGATAAACATTCAGACTGTACAGAGAGAGTCTCGAGGTGGATGGTTTAGTGAAAGAAGATATTATGCAACATTCTACATACGTATTCAGTATCATATGACATACATACATATATCAATATAAAGTCATGATTGAAGTTGCTAGGAAAACTATTTAGTTGAATTCTAGAAAAGTCAAGGAGTACCTTCGAATTAAGTTATGTTTTACTTTTTAAAAATCGCCTTAAGAAAAGCAGAAAACCTAACTTTAAATGATGCTTGAAAAATTCTCTTGCGAACAAATTATCATTTGAAGTGCTCGTGTAGCTAATATTCCGTATTGCTACCTAAGCAACAACTGGGGTTACTCTACCCTGCACCGAAGTGTCAATTGCTTCAAGTGCTAAGCTCCGTGTTCGAATTAATTGGTGTTATAATCTGTCATTCAAAATGTCACCAACAACACCAACTGGCAATTTTTGCAGTTTTCAATTTATTAGAGCACTACCTAAAGGAAATAGACTACCTACATATTTTGAGGAAAATAATAACGTTTTTGAAAGATGTTATGATGAATGTGATTATTGGATTTTTCCCGCTTGAATTTAAGAAATCTCCAATGAAGTTTCCGTATTATCACTCCATATCACTCAATTCACATGTTTCACCTTGTAAAAAACAAATGTCTCCATTGAGATCAATTGCTGGCACTTCTATACAGGGTGTTTCCCCTTAGGAGGTCCATAGAGCGCGAGGTGATAGTACTCACTTAGACGAACCAAAAATTGTATGGCAGGTGGGGGGGCAATATCAACCGTTTAGGAGTTACAGGGTGATTCATAAAAAAAGCTAGGGTTTTACAAAACACCCTGTATCTTAAAAACTACAGGGCGTATGGTCACAGTTAAGGGCTCACTGTATGCAGAACTTCATGGCCTTTCCAACGACAGCTCAACCAGCCCCCCCTCTCCCCTCAGATGTTATGAAGGTCTAAACTAAAAATTTCGGATTTTCTTTCCTTTTTTTTTAATTTGACCTCTATTATTTTTGCAAAAAGGTCGTTAACATAACTTTTTTTTATAAAAACTGTAAACTGTGGAGCCTCCTCTTTAATTTGACCTATTACACCCTATGTGTTAACTGTAGCCGTTAAACAGTTATTAACTCATAACCTATTCTGGTCACACCGAAATTAGACGATATTTTTTAAAATGACGTACTAAGGGAACAAATTATCGTTGAGGATAGGTTTGAAAATTGGTTTGAGAATAAGTTTAGAGCTAATAACTCTTTAACGGATACAGATAGCACATAGGATATAATAGGTCAAATTAAAGAGGAGGCTCCACAGTTTACAGTTTTTATAAAAAAAAGTTATGTTAATGACCTTTTTGCAAAAATAATAGAGGTCAAAATAAAAAAAAAGGAAAGAAAATCCGAAATTTTTAGTTTAGACCTTCATAACATCTGAGGGGAGAGGGGCACGGGGCTGGTTGAGCTGCCGTTGGAAAGGCCATGAAGTTCTGCATACAGTGAGTCCTTAACTGTGACCATACGCCCTGTAGTTTTTAAGATACAGGGTGTTTTGTAAAAACCTAGCTTTTTTTATGAATCACCCTGTAACTCCTAAACGGTTGATATTGCCCCCCCACCTGCCATACAATTTTTGGTTCGTCTAGGTGAGTACTATCACCTCCCGCTCTATGGACCTCCTAAGGGGAAACACCCTGTATATTATTTGATTTATTTTATTATATTATAAACATATTTAATTAATTTGATTTTCAACAAAATATCTCTATAATTTTGGTGGTGGTGAAAGGAAGTTATCCTTTTAATAATGTGCGGTGCCCTCAAAGCAATTTAAAAGGGAAAGTTATTTATAAGTATTCTATATTTTGTTTTGTGATAGGTCGTTTTTGCATTCGAGGGTTAATTAAGAATTCTCGGGCGGCTGCCAGTAAACGTAGTTTAGTATTAAACAAGCTTGTCCGTATGGTACGTTATGTACGTATCATTTGTGGTATCACTGACAATTCACCATGCTCCGAATAAGTGATATGGAATTCGAATTATATCGTTTTTTTTTTGTTTTTCTTTTGAATGTGAATATTTCTACCAGTGCTAAGGATTTTGGATTAAAAAGAAAAGAGGCAACTATTAGAAAGAGAATTAGAAATCTTATAAGGAAAGGATCTGTGGATATAGTCTAATCGCTAACGTGTTGAAAATTATCTTTGATAAGTTTGGTTTGGTTTCTAGAACAGCTCAAGTACTGTAATATAAATCTCTGCATCATATTTCATATTGCATCTGTTCATAGGTCAGATATATAAATTTATTCTTTTGCATTCTGTCTTGCGGCGATAAACAAAATAGGAGTGCATAGGCTAGCGCAGGACAAACTTAGCTATGAAATCGCTATTCGCGGCCTTAATAGAAGGACTGTAGATGAAATACGTAAGACCTTAAAAAAAACTTGATAACTTGATAAACTTGAGATTGAGGACTACCTTGCGAGTTTAAGGAAGATAGGAAAGCGATAGAAGACAAAATAGAAGGGATTAGTAAACTTTTAGATTTTAAGAAGATATCGGTAAAAACAAGATATGCTTTAGAAAGGCTTAAGCGAGGAAAACCTGAGAGTGTAGAAGAACAAAAAGAAAAGTCCAAACTTAAGGGAACATTTATACTATCTTTAGGGTCCTCACAGTCTAAAGCCGAAGGGAAAAAGAGTCGGACTAAGCAAGCGAAGATGAAGATCGTATCTACGAAAGCAATGCAGGTAGTACACGAAGGATTCCGGTATACAAATGGGACTTCAAGTTTTCAGGAGGCATCGAGGAATCTTTGAATTCATTTTTACATAGAGCTATCGAGTTAAGTGAATCTCGCGGAGTAACTAAATTGCAATTGTTTAGATAAGCTATTGATTCGTTTTCGGGTTAGCCCTTAATTTCGTATTGCGCATATAGAAGTAAAATTTCTAGCTGGAGTGATTTAGTGAACGACCTGCGTAAACAATTTTTACCCGTGAACTACGACAACGGGCTCTTGGATGAAATAAAACGGAGAACCCAGTCAGAAAGCGAAAAGATCGGAATGTAGCAGTTATGATAAATAAGTTCTCATGGCTTAGCGCCGCACTGTGCGAAGATCAAAGTTAAAGATTTTTAAGCGAAATGTTAGTCCCTCCTGTCAGACTATACTGGGAGTGGGTGATGTCGATACGGTTGATGATTTAGTGGAACTTGGAAGAAAAGTCGAGGCGGTACGTAGGTCAGTGGAAAGCTTTATGCCTGCCTCATCAAATCGCAATGCTAATTTGTTGGAATCAGATTTGGCCTACGTGGCTACGGCATCTTCTTCAGCAACTGCGATTAATCCTTATATTCGAGAACAAAACCATTCTCGTTATCGATGCCTAAACTTTAAAAGAGAAGAATACACCGCTAGATATGTAGAGAAAGAAGAAGATGTTATGGTTGCGGTACTGTAGATAGTACAAGGTCCAATTGCAGTAAGTGTAACCCTCGAGCGAACAGTTCTGCGAATAACAGACAATCAGAGCATCGGGGAAACGAGGGCGAAGCTCAGCAATAGCTCAGAATCGAACAACATGACCGCCAACGTCCATTTAGATTAAAATCTCCGAAATCGCTTACATTTAAGCATTTCGAAGAAATTTCAACATTATTGTCGTATGTTTTCCACCACGAAGGAAATGATGAAACGCCATATTTGAATGCTTCGATTTTGAACACCAATCTGCGAGGTTTATTGGATTCGGGAGCGAGTAGAACAATAATAGGTAAAATTAGATGGGACTGCTTAAGGAATACGGGCATTTTGGTAGATACGTCAAATGCTAAAGGCGTTGTTCTTGCGAATGGTCAGGGAGTAAAGGTTATTGGCGAAACGTTGTTACCTATTAAATTGAGAGACCGGCTTAAAATACTTAACGTTTTGATGTTGCCAGATTTAGCCCTTGGTATGATTCTTGGTACCGATTTTTGGAATGGAATGGAAATCTCGGCAAATCTCTAGGACGACTGTTGGTACTTTACACGCAGTGATATAATTCACCAGCTTGCCTTCTTGAAGCGAGTATTAAAACTGGAACCAGTGCAAAAATTAGAGCTGGATGAACTTATAAGTAGATTAAAATTTAAAATGGGTAAAAGTCTGGGGTATACTAATGTCATACAACATGTCATTAAGACAGATTCAGAACCAATTAAGCAAAGATATTATCCGGTTTCACCCACGATACAAAAAGTTATCAATGAGCAGCTGGATAGAATGTCGCAAAATTGGTAGCCGTCAAATAGCTCATGGTCAACGCCAGTGATTCTGGTGAGGAAAAAAGATGGAACATTATGATTTTACGTGGATTACGGGAAACTTAATAAAGCTACAAAAAAGGACACTTATCCTCTACCTTATGTGTCGGCCACGCTTGATAAGCTCAGAGATGCAAAATATTTATCTTCTCTTGATATAAAATCGGCGTTTTGGCAAGTACCAATTGAGGAAAGTTCTAAAGAATTTACGGCTTTCACGGTCCCCGGAAGAGGCTTGTTGCATTGTAATAGAATGCCGTTCGGCCTAACGAACTCCCCGGCAACCTGGCAGAGGCTCATCGATAAATTTCTTTTGGGCGTATTGGAAAATTTCGTGTTCGTTTATTTGGACGATGTCAATGTTCTAACTCAGAGTTTTGAAGAGCACATTAGAGTATTAAAGGACGTTTTTGATAGGCTTTCTAAGTCTGGTTTGGTGGTGAATTTCGAAAAGTGCGAATTTCGTAGAGATGAACTTTGGGATAAATTGTAGGATAAAATGGTTTGTAAGTCGATCCGAGAAAGGTAGAAAGCATATTAAACATTCTCTGTGCGAAATCGGTAAAAGAAGTACATGGTTTCATAGGAGCTGTATCGTGATACCGACGTACCGAATTTGTCGACGATCGTTGCTCCTCTGACTAGTTTGCCGGAAAAAAGCAGGAAATTTTTATGGAATAATGACTGTCAAGAAATGTTTAATACAATAAAAGACAAACTTATTAGAGCGCCAATCCTTACATGACCAAACATTGACCTCCCGCTTTACGTTCACACGGATGAATCAGCGTATGGCCTCAATCGAAACGAACAGAACTACTCGGCTACTGAACGAGAATGCTTAGCCGTGCGTTAATGTGGTTAAATAATCTCAAAGATCCGATGGGTCGATTAGCTCGATGGGCAGTTAAACCACAGCAGTGTGATTATGATGTGAAGCACTGTAAAAGTAAAGAGCACTTAGTTGCAGATCTACTGTCACGATCTGTACCTCAGATTGGCTGCGCAGAATCGGAAAACACAGACACGGACAGACAAGATAAATAGTACCTCGAACTGAAAGAGAAAATTCGTAAGAATCCAGAAAAATATCCCAAAAAGTGAATTGCGCATCATGCACGATGATCCCATCGCCGGACATACAGGATCAAAGAAAACTAATGAACAACTAGCAACATGATATTGCTGGCACAAAACGAGATATGGCGTAGAACTGTACGTAAAGCCCTGCAGGACTTGTCAAGCTTCGAAACCTGAATTAAGAAAAGTCGCTGGTCAAATGGCTACTAGACACAATGTTAGATACCCGTGGGATATCGTTTGCGCGGACATCATGGGACTTATGCCCAGGTCTTCTAGAGGATATTACCACATCCTAACCATTGTAGATCAATTCAGCAAATATGCATTAATATATGACTAAGCTTACTCCGTAGATTACGAATTTCGGGCGGGAAATCTTGACTAACGGTAAATGAGTTCCAAAGCCCTCGAAGATGTTTGGGAAGATGTGCGGAAAGGACTAGATACCGTCAGTCGGGTTAGCAAGAATAAATACAATCTACGCAGAAAAGATGTCACGTATTAACTGAATAAGGCTGTCTGGAGATAGAACTCCGTGCAATCTAATGCCGCTAAATACTTCAATGCAAAGTTGGCCCCGAAATATATAGGACCCTACACGATTTAGAAACAATTATCACCATGAACACGGGAGTATAGCATGCTAAAGATCTTCGGCCTTTCAATCAGAAAGCTCCCAATTACTAGAGCAACACTCCCGGTGTAATGAAGCGCCACTCGTTAAGCGGCATCCATTACTTTCCCAGATCAATCAAGCGCTATCATAAACAAATCAAATGATTAATCAAGCGCTAGCATAAACAAATCAAATGAAAGAAAACGCCCATAACTTCAATGAACATACGTACATACATATTTCAGAAAACATACATATGAATAAGCATATATTTTCGTACGTACATACATATTCCTAGAGCATATGTACGTATATACATATCAATTGTCATACGAGTATTCCCTGCCAATTAACTACAAAAAATTATGTAACACTTTCTTCTTCAAAGCCATTAACTATTTCTCTCTGAAGAATACTCGAATTACAAAACATTAAAAACATTTTCCTTTTCAAGTAACAATAACTTGACCTTTTCAATTCATATCGGTTGACAATAATTCCATCAGAATTATTGTCAACTCAACATTTTTCCATTTAAATACAATGGCGGCAACTTGCTGCATTATTTACATGAAACAAACCCCCCAGCACGCGACCATATCTAGCCATGTACCGGTGCTGGGCTGTCCCTGACCTATCATACAACCAGTGCGCGCTTTCTTTAATTGTTTTATCATATGTTGGGAAATACGTGCAATGTTCCTCGTTTGGCCCACAAATTGTGTTCTGTTGTTTTTCGTTTTTTTTTGTTGTTGTCAAGCGCTTGCTCATATGTATTTAGGAAATACTTTGAGCAATGTGTATGATGAAAAAACAATACTATGTGCAATATGCATGACGTTTTGACCCCTTAGTGGCACTACATGACGTTCCTGGTAATTGTATATATATAATACTAGCCAATAGCCGACTTTCAAAATTTCTTATATGCAGGGGAATCGCTTAAAAATATTGCGTAGCCATGCAATATTGATTTTCGCCTTTATATATCCATGTAATATCGGTAGGCGTAACCAAAAATCCCTTATATATCTATCCGGGGAAACAGTTAGAATATGGCTATATACTAACTGTTTTAGCCCTACTTAGTCTAGTTCATCCTTTAGCTGATTTTCCAAAATTTGGAACCGAATTTTCAAATAAAAGGCCGATGCGTCGCTAGCCAAAGGCAGTCAGTTTGAGTCATTTTTAAACAGTAATTCTGGAACGGAACCAAGTGACTCCCGACCACGGTAAGGTCACAAGTTCCCTCTAAATTAATAACAAAATCTATCTATATAATAAATAAAAGTGTAACGAAATGAATTATGATTAAACAAGTAAGCGTGGATCTTTTATTATGCAAAAAGGGATCTTTCAATACAGGGCTGGTGACCTTCTACCCAAAAAGCACTTTCAGTCCTTGCTGTAACGAATAAACAGCAAAAAGTTGGTGGCAGCGGTGGGATTTAAAATAGACTATATAAACAGCTGTAAACCCCCAAAAACATGTAAGATTTTAAAGGTAACTGCAGCCAGGCGCTCAGCAGAAAACCTTAATTCAAAGAGAAGCAAATATGATCAAACACAGCTCTCAAAAATTAAAATTTATAATAATAACGGGAAGACAGACCCTAAGTGGTTTCACAACGAAAAGGAGAACAATTTTACGGACGAACTCGGAGCAGTACTAAGAGGATCCAAGAAGTTTAAAAGGAGATTAACAAGCTCACCTCACCAGGAGGACCAGACGACGACGCGATGTATTTTAGTTACTTTCTGGAGCTCAAGAAAAAGCTCGCTAAACTAAAGTAATTTTTTTTTTATTACCTATATTTAGTGACAATTTTTTTTTTTACTTACCGATGTCGTTGATTTAACCATTTTGTGATTTTCGGATAGCAATTTTTGTTACCTTTAGAAACTAACTAAAAAGGCGTTTCTTAAATTTTAGTGGCAAAGTTTCTTCTTCCCTTAATTGAATTTTTTTTCATAAGAAGTGCGTGTTATTAGTTTAGTGCACGTAATAAATTTCTTTGCGTGAATCGATCTTTCGCTAAATAATTATTCAGTTGTGTTTTCTTTCTATATACAAAGAAAACTATCTTGTTTATTGTGGTGAGTGAAACACAAGAAAGCAAAATACTAAACACCAGGAATAATCGGTATAGCCTTATCAAAATGACTCCAACAACGTCAACTCCGCAAGAAGCAGAGTGCGTTTTTAAAATTAGCTTGGCAGACACACGCAGCCTAATTCCTGAATTTGACGGGAATTCTGCAGATTAGCACAGATTAGCATAAGTTTCTAACAAGCTGCGATGCTCTATTTTTAACTACAAAGACCCCTGCAGATCTGAGCTTGTACCTCAAACTCCTCAGAGGCAGATTGATTGGGACAGCTTATGATGCATTGTAGTATGGAACCTTCGATACATCGGAAACAGCCAAGGAATTAATAAAGTCCCAATTTCAGGAGGAAAAGTCACGCTTCACTGCCCAAAATGAGCTGATGCGACTTAGACAAGGTTTCATAGAAGAAACTAAAGATTACACACAAAGAGTATATAAGGTATTATCAGAGCTGAACGGAGCTACTCATAACGAGATATCTGATACTCAGGCAAGCGCTTTATTAATCAAAGAAAATGAGAAGGGCGCTATTCTTATTTTCGAAGACGGTTTACGCGACGAACAGCTAAAAGTTATAGCTAAAACAAAGAATGAAGATAGCTTACAAAAATTAATTGCATACGTGACTGTTCATGCAACTCGCACGACAAGATCTACTCCCCAGTCACTAAATTTCCAACAAAAGTTTGAGAAACCAAATCCTTCTAACTTTTCTAGAAATATTCCTTCCTGTGACATTTGTAATAAGAAAGGTCACACTACAGCGACGTGTTTTAGGAATAGAGCTATTCCTTCCTTCACTCATCACACTCAAATTAAGAAAGAAGTAAATCAAGTCTTCTGTGCTTACTGCCAGAGACCTAATCACCATATACGTGAATGTTGGAAAAGGCAACGTAAGGAGCAAATCCGACTACAATAATTTCAAGGTACTGCAGTACAATGTACCGCCAGTAAATCTCCACGTAACCATCTACAGCCTGATTATGTACCGCAAGTACGATGGGCCCCTGTGCTAACGTCATCGGAAAACGATATTGTGCGGGAGGAAGCTCACGGCAACCTCCCCCGCTAAATCATAACAGAAGCCGTGATTTACTCTCAAACAATTTAAATACACCCAGGTCTTTAAGTATTCGTATACCCATCAATATAACCAATAACTCCATTACAGTGAATCTACCTATATCGATATGCAATAGAAAATACTCAACTTTCTTGCTTGATACAGGTGCCGAGATAAGTTTGCTAAAGTATATTTCCACTACCGAAAGCTGCCTGGTACATGCAAATCAAAATTGTACAATCACTACCCTAACCGGTGATTTCATTGCCCCTATGGGCATAATATACAGTAGAATAGGAATCGATTTAGCAGAAGGTCAAGTTAAAACTGACCACCCATTTCGAGTAATAGAGCAAAATACAAATTTGAGTTATGATGGACTCTTGGGAAATGATTTTGTCAGGCTATACGAATGTTGTCTAAATTATAGAGAGAAATCCCTAGAAATTAATCTAGACGCCATTAGCGATAAAGACATTAGTGAAAATACCACGATTCGAGAAGTGATTCAAAAATATAATAACAATAATACTTATATGAATAAATCTAACAAAATCGTAATTGACGATACATACACAAAAAGACAGTGAGATAAATATTCCACTGCCAAAAGACAATGAGAGATGTATTCCACTGCAAAAATATGATTATACTCAAAAAGACAATTAGATAAAGATTCCACTGCAAAAAGACAGTCAGATAAAGATTCCATTGCAAAAAGACAGTGAGACATGTATTCCACTACAAAAAGAGATAGCTACACAATGCTACGACTGTGGCCTAAATCTCGTAAATAAGAGTTCCACAAATAATGAGAACCCACTTAACAAAATTAAAGACTATAAATAAAGCAAAGAAAACTTGAATAATTTTAAAGTATCCTAGTATACACATTCCTGATGTAGACACAGATTTTAACCTATCAACAAATTTAAAGGAAATAAAAAAAGACTGTCAATCAAATCAACATTCTAAAATTATAATACCCCCTCGAACGGAAGTAATAGTCAAAATCCCAACTCCAATTTCAGAAAGAGAATTATTATGTCTTCAGAAGGAAGTCGCACCAGGTATATTTCTTGGTAATGTTTTAACTCAATCAAATAAAAATCATGCGAAAGTGCTTGTTTTAAATACAAATGAGTCTGAAGTAACTCTAGATTTGGATAAGGTAGCACCTACCTGGGAGAATCCTGGTGATTATGAATTGATCACTGATTCTAACAACCCAATATAGCAAAGATTAAAAAAATTAATAGAATAAATAAGAAAAGAAAGGAAAAGGAAGAAAAAGACTTCAATTTGCCGACAATTAACGATCTTTTCTATCTTGAAGGAGATCATCCCACTCATACTGAGGTAACTCAATATAAAATCCCGACTATGGTAAATAAACCTCCAATATATGTTAAACCTTATAGGCTACCAGTATCTCAAACAGACGAGATGAATAGCCACATCCAAGCCATGTGGACTGATGGTATCATTAGTCTCAGTAGAAGTCCTTGGAATTCTCCTCTTCTACTTGTACCAAGAAAGGCAGATTATACAGGAACAAAGAGATGGAGAATAGTCATAAACTTTCGGCGATTGAATGAAATAACTGTTGGTGATGCTTATCCGCTGGCTAATATAACACATATTAGACCAGCTTGGCAGATCCAAATATTTCACTACACTCGATTTGGCAAGTGGATTTCATCAAATTCCTATGCATAATACTGACAAAGAAAAGCTGCCTTCAGCACGGCTTTTGGTCATTATCATTTTAACCGAATGCCATTCGGATTAAAAGCAGCTCCAGCCACCTTTCAAAGGCTCGAAGATATAGTTATCTACGGAGAGAGATCACAACATGAAGCTCATAGAAGTATTTCAGCGACTAAGGGATAGCAGACTGAAACTACAACCTGACAAATGTCGCTTTCTAAGAAAATAAATTACGTATTTAGGGCACGTAGTAATTGATAAAGGTGTTCACCCTGATGAATGCAAAATACAAGTTGTAAAAACTTATCCGACTCGCAAAAAGTTTAAGGATATAAAAGCTTTTCTCGGCTTCGTCGGATATTATAGACGGTTTATTCCTAACTTCGCCAAATTGGCACAACCACTCACAAAGTTACTAAAAACAAGTAAAAAAGCTAGAATTGGTCTAAGACCAATTCTTGTGATACCCTAAATGAATGCCCGTATTAAATTTCGTATGGTCACCGATCTATTCAAGTTTGATTTTGAAGTTGTTTTTCGCATATATTTCTAGAACGGTTTGTCGCACAGGAAAAATTATTATAACCAAGTTTATAGGATTTCGTGCTCTGCAGAAGTTTTTAGTACAATAAAAATGTCTTGGACTGATCGTTTTCAAATTATACGTAAAAAACCTAAATTTTTATATGGCAACACTAAGAAGTTGCCCGATTTAGTTCATTTTTGACATTTTATTTGCTAATGTAGTAAAAACATCATGAATGAAATTTCAGGTCTCTACGTCGACGCGTTCTCACGCAGTGTCCAAATGTATAGCGGAAAACGAAATTTTTATATGGCAACCCCACGGAGGAGTTGCCCGATTTGTCTCATTTTCGAACCTAATTTTACTTTTTTTTTTAAAGTCCGTGTACAAAATTTCAGCTCTCTAAGTATACTCGTTCTCGAGTTATCGTGCGCACGGACGGACGGACGGACATGCAAAAATCAAAATAACTTTTAATATTATGAATGGGTGTCCAATCCATTTTGCTCTACCATCATGGGATTTAAAATAGACTATATAAACAGCTGTAAACCCCCAAAAACATGTAAGATTTTAAAGGTAACTGCAGCCAGGCGCTCAGCAGAAAACCTTAATTCAAAGAGAAGCAAATATGATCAAACACAGCTCTCAAAAATTAAAATTTATAATAATAACTGGAAGACAGACCCTAAGTGGTTTCACAACGAAAAGGAGAACAATTTTACGGACGAACTCGGAGCAGTACTCAGAGGATCCAAGAAGTTTAAAAGGAGATTAACAAGCTCACCTCACCAGGAGGACCAGACGACGACGCGATGTATTTTAGTTACTTTCTGGAGCTCAAGAAAAAGCTCGCTAAACTAAAGTAATTTTTTTTTTATTACCTATATTTAGTGACAATTTTTTTTTTTTACTTACCGATGTCGTTGATTTAACCATTTTGTGATTTTCGGATAGCAATTTTTGTTACCTTTAGAAACTAACTAAAAAGGCGTTTCTTAAATTTTAGTGGCAAAGTTTCTTCTTCCCTTAATTGAATTTTTTTTCATAAGAAGTGCGTGTTATTAGTTTAGTGCACGTAATAAATTTCTTTGCGTGAATCGATCTTTCGCTAAATAATTATTCAGTTGTGTTTTCTTTCTATATACAAAGAAAACTATCTTGTTTATTGTGGTGAGTGAAACACAAGAAAGCAAAATACTAAACACCAGGAATAATCGGTATAGCCTTATCAAAATGACTCCAACAACGTCAACTCCGCAAGAAGCAGAGTGCGTTTTTAAAATTAGCTTGGCAGACACACGCAGCCTAATTCCTGAATTTGACGGGAATTCTGCAGATTAGCACAGATTAGCATAAGTTTCTAACAAGCTGCGATGCTCTATTTTTAACTACAAAGACCCCTGCAGATCTGAGCTTGTACCTCAAACTCCTCAGAGGCAGATTGATTGGGACAGCTTATGATGCATTGTAGTATGGAACCTTCGATACATCGGAAACAGCCAAGGAATTAATAAAGTCCCAATTTCAGGAGGAAAAGTCACGCTTCACTGCCCAAAATGAGCTGATGCGACTTAGACAAGGTTTCATAGAAGAAACTAAAGATTACACACAAAGAGTATATAAGGTATTATCAGAGCTGAACGGAGCTACTCATAACGAGATATCTGATACTCAGGCAAGCGCTTTATTAATCAAAGAAAATGAGAAGGGCGCTATTCTTATTTTCGAAGACGGTTTACGCGACGAACAGCTAAAAGTTATAGCTAAAACAAAGAATGAAGATAGCTTACAAAAATTAATTGCATACGTGACTGTTCATGCAACTCGCACGACAAGATCTACTCCCCAGTCACTAAATTTCCAACAAAAGTTTGAGAAACCAAATCCTTCTAACTTTTCTAGAAATATTCCTTCCTGTGACATTTGTAATAAGAAAGGTCACACTACAGCGACGTGTTTTAGGAATAGAGCTATTCCTTCCTTCACTCATCACACTCAAATTAAGAAAGAAGTAAATCAAGTCTTCTGTGCTTACTGCCAGAGACCTAATCACCATATACGTGAATGTTGGAAAAGGCAACGTAAGGAGCAAATCCGACTACAATAATTTCAAGGTACTGCAGTACAATGTACCGCCAGTAAATCTCCACGTAACCATCTACAGCCTGATTATGTACCGCAAGTACGATGGGCCCCTGTGCTAACGTCATCGGAAAACGATATTGTGCGGGAGGAAGCTCACGGCAACCTCCCCCGCTAAATCATAACAGAAGCCGTGATTTACTCTCAAACAATTTAAATACACCCAGGTCTTTAAGTATTCGTATACCCATCAATATAACCAATAACTCCATTACAGTGAATCTACCTATATCGATATGCAATAGAAAATACTCAACTTTCTTGCTTGATACAGGTGCCGAGATAAGTTTGCTAAAGTATATTTCCACTACCGAAAGCTGCCTGGTACATGCAAATCAAAATTGTACAATCACTACCCTAACCGGTGATTTCATTGCCCCTATGGGCATAATATACAGTAGAATAGGAATCGATTTAGCAGAAGGTCAAGTTAAAACTGACCACCCATTTCGAGTAATAGAGCAAAATACAAATTTGAGTTATGATGGACTCTTGGGAAATGATTTTGTCAGGCTATACGAATGTTGTCTAAATTATAGAGAGAAATCCCTAGAAATTAATCTAGACGCCATTAGCGATAAAGACATTAGTGAAAATACCACGATTCGAGAAGTGATTCAAAAATATAATAACAATAATACTTATATGAATAAATCTAACAAAATCGTAATTGACGATACATACACAAAAAGACAGTGAGATAAATATTCCACTGCCAAAAGACAATGAGAGATGTATTCCACTGCAAAAATATGATTATACTCAAAAAGACAATTAGATAAAGATTCCACTGCAAAAAGACAGTCAGATAAAGATTCCATTGCAAAAAGACAGTGAGACATGTATTCCACTACAAAAAGAGATAGCTACACAATGCTACGACTGTGGCCTAAATCTCGTAAATAAGAGTTCCACAAATAATGAGAACCCACTTAACAAAATTAAAGACTATAAATAAAGCAAAGAAAACTTGAATAATTTTAAAGTATCCTAGTATACACATTCCTGATGTAGACACAGATTTTAACCTATCAACAAATTTAAAGGAAATAAAAAAAGACTGTCAATCAAATCAACATTCTAAAATTATAATACCCCCTCGAACGGAAGTAATAGTCAAAATCCCAACTCCAATTTCAGAAAGAGAATTATTATGTCTTCAGAAGGAAGTCGCACCAGGTATATTTCTTGGTAATGTTTTAACTCAATCAAATAAAAATCATGCGAAAGTGCTTGTTTTAAATACAAATGAGTCTGAAGTAACTCTAGATTTGGATAAGGTAGCACCTACCTGGGAGAATCCTGGTGATTATGAATTGATCACTGATTCTAACAACCCAATATAGCAAAGATTAAAAAAATTAATAGAATAAATAAGAAAAGAAAGGAAAAGGAAGAAAAAGACTTCAATTTGCCGACAATTAACGATCTTTTCTATCTTGAAGGAGATCATCCCACTCATACTGAGGTAACTCAATATAAAATCCCGACTATGGTAAATAAACCTCCAATATATGTTAAACCTTATAGGCTACCAGTATCTCAAACAGACGAGATGAATAGCCACATCCAAGCCATGTGGACTGATGGTATCATTAGTCTCAGTAGAAGTCCTTGGAATTCTCCTCTTCTACTTGTACCAAGAAAGGCAGATTATACAGGAACAAAGAGATGGAGAATAGTCATAAACTTTCGGCGATTGAATGAAATAACTGTTGGTGATGCTTATCCGCTGGCTAATATAACACATATTAGACCAGCTTGGCAGATCCAAATATTTCACTACACTCGATTTGGCAAGTGGATTTCATCAAATTCCTATGCATAATACTGACAAAGAAAAGCTGCCTTCAGCACGGCTTTTGGTCATTATCATTTTAACCGAATGCCATTCGGATTAAAAGCAGCTCCAGCCACCTTTCAAAGGCTCGAAGATATAGTTATCTACGGAGAGAGATCACAACATGAAGCTCATAGAAGTATTTCAGCGACTAAGGGATAGCAGACTGAAACTACAACCTGACAAATGTCGCTTTCTAAGAAAATAAATTACGTATTTAGGGCACGTAGTAATTGATAAAGGTGTTCACCCTGATGAATGCAAAATACAAGTTGTAAAAACTTATCCGACTCGCAAAAAGTTTAAGGATATAAAAGCTTTTCTCGGCTTCGTCGGATATTATAGACGGTTTATTCCTAACTTCGCCAAATTGGCACAACCACTCACAAAGTTACTAAAAACAAGTAAAAAAGCTAGAATTGGTCTAAGACCAATTCTTGTGATACCCTAAATGAATGCCCGTATTAAATTTCGTATGGTCACCGATCTATTCAAGTTTGATTTTGAAGTTGTTTTTCGCATATATTTCTAGAACGGTTTGTCGCACAGGAAAAATTATTATAACCAAGTTTATAGGATTTCGTGCTCTGCAGAAGTTTTTAGTACAATAAAAATGTCTTGGACTGATCGTTTTCAAATTATACGTAAAAAACCTAAATTTTTATATGGCAACACTAAGAAGTTGCCCGATTTAGTTCATTTTTGACATTTTATTTGCTAATGTAGTAAAAACATCATGAATGAAATTTCAGGTCTCTACGTCGACGCGTTCTCACGCAGTGTCCAAATGTATAGCGGAAAACGAAATTTTTATATGGCAACCCCACGGAGGAGTTGCCCGATTTGTCTCATTTTCGAACCTAATTTTACTTTTTTTTTTAAAGTCCGTGTACAAAATTTCAGCTCTCTAAGTATACTCGTTCTCGAGTTATCGTGCGCACGGACGGACGGACGGACATGCAAAAATCAAAATAACTTTTAATATTATGAATGGGTGTCCAATCCATTTTGCTCTACCATCATTATTTCGAGGTGTTACAAACGGAATGACAAACTTAGTATACCCTATAGATTTCATCTAGGGTATAAAAACTGTCCATTCATTTGAGAAGAATTCTGCTATGAATCATTACGGACTGTAAAGAGAAAGTAAATCGAAGCTCCCATATTGGCATATCCTGAATTTGATAAGGAATTTGAAATACTCTCACAAGGTAAAATATGTGAAGATAGACTGAAACGAGATATTCAACAATCGAAAAGGAATTACTCGCAATAGTAAATGCAATAGAACAATTCCGCCCATACATCTATGGAAGAAAATTTACCACCATAACCGACCATAAACCACTGGTATTGATGATGAACCTGAAGGACGGTTTCTCTCGCTTAATGAAATGGAGAATTCGTTTAGAAGAGTATGACTATAAAATTCTGCATAAACCAGGAAAACTGAACGCTAATGCCGATGTAAACTGCCGATTAAATACTTTTGAAGAAAACAATTCTAAGAAATCTGTAACCGTGGTAACTAGAAGTCAAAAAAGGAATAACAAAACAATTACTTCCAAAGATTTAGAGCAATTTTATAATGACTACTTAAATTACATAGTCTCCCCAATCGAGATAAATTTAGAAGAAAAAGTACCTCTGTTGCGGGATAAACGGATAAAAACAAAATGTTTTCTTTTACCTAGATCAGAAAACGAGA
The DNA here is from genome assembly GCA_963924295.1 of Dioctria rufipes. NCBI lineage: Eukaryota > Metazoa > Arthropoda > Insecta > Diptera > Asilidae > Dioctria > Dioctria rufipes. The sequence goes on along the minus strand of CAWUPM010001089.1, from coordinate 90,072 downwards.
TGGAGAATATTCTAAAAGAGCATACATGCAAGCTGAAAGCCACAATCGAGTTGAACAAAGTCTTCTATTATGAACAATCGAATTACAATTTCTTCATGTCAAATGCGTAATTCTAATGCGTACTCCTAAAGAGCACCAACAAGTCTTAGGGAGTATAGAACAAATAAAACATATTTGTATTCTCCATGGTCATCAGAACATAGCTATTTTCATTTCTCCATTAGAACTAACTGTACTTTCCGAACTTAAAAGCATGATTTCATACGTTTTCACAGAAGGAAACATTCGAATCAGAACCTATATAACCAGGTGCAAGAGTTAACAGATGACAGGCAAATAACGGATGTTATAAACGCATATCACGTAAGCCCTCTTGGAGGTAATCAAGGTATCACTCGTACTATAAAAAGAGTCCAAACTGCTTACAATTGGTCAGGAATAACCAAAGACGTCGAGAACTTTATAAAAAAATGTCCTTCTTGCCAGAAAAATAAACTTTCAAGAAATCTAAAAATACCAATGAGAATAACCACTACCAGCTCGAAACCATTCGAGAAAATATTCTTAGACTTAGTGGGACCCTTACCCATAAGTTATAAAAGCAATAAATATATATTAACTTTCTAAGATGATATTATTTGTAGATCTGTTGTACCTAAGACAATCTTAACTGACCCAGGCTCAAATTTTTTGAGCGAAGTTCTCACAGAAGTGTGCGAACTTCAAAAGATTCACAAACTTCAAACTACACCATACCATACACAGACTAACGATGCTTTACAACGAAGTCACCGAACACCAGCTGAATATCTCTGTCATTATGTAAAGAAAGATCACTTGACTTGGGACACCTGGATCCCATATGCAATGTTTGTGTATAACACAACTCCCGATTGAAGCACTAAATTTACCCATTACGAGCTGCTCTATGATTATCAAGCAGAGATCCCGACCACAGTAAAGCAGGAACCTACGATATGTTACTCATATGAAAATTACAGTAACGAATTGAAAGCATGGTTACAACATGGTTATCAATTAGCCAGAGAAAGTTTCCTACGATGAAAGTGCTCGTGTAAAACAGTTTAATTTAGACGAAAAAGTTCTCCTAAAGAACCACCAACGGAAAGGAAAGTTTTCCCCGCTTTGGTCTGGACCATATGAAATAGTAAAACTAAATTCAGCAGAAAACACCACAATTAGAATAGGCAACAAAAACAAAGCAATTCACAATAATAATATCAAGCGCTTTATCGATTAATTAAAAAAAAAAAAAGGCGACAATATTAAAAATATTTTGATCATCACGAACTGAGAGAATTAAACCTAGCCATAAACAAACAGAAAAGAAATGAAGGAAAGGGTTTATCCGGAGATTCTGCACACACAATTCATCACTACACTATTAGCTACATACTTCTTTGCTTAATTTTGATAATCATAACGGTTTTTCTAAAAATTAAAATATATAACACAAAATCTCCCAAAACAGGAGAAGAAGTTCAAGAACAATTTGGTACTTATGTAATTACAACAACTACAAAATAATAAGTCGTGAAATACAACAAAAAAAAAAAAGAAAATTTTTTTGATATACGTATAGATAATTACTAGTGTTTGTGTAGTATTTAAACTTTTTCTTTAAAACCAAATAAATATAGTTAAAGTAGCTAATTCGTAACATCATTGTAATCTAGATAATAGTAAAAGACATATTTTAAAAATTATCGTTAAAGCAATAGATTATAGACATAAACTCATAAGCATTACAATATTACTAGGTGTAACTATCAATACTACCCAATTATTCTTTAAGATATATATATATGTATATACATATTAAATAAAATTATCGTAAATTCATAGTCATAAAAATAGATCATAATCATCAAAATAGATCATAACCATAAAGTTAGATCATAATCAAAAAAATAATAATTTTGGTATGTAAAGCGACCACCGGCAACACTTCATTGAAAAACACCTTCAATCATTTCTTTTTACATTCATATTTTTCCTTCCATCGAAAGTTCAATACGTCCTACTCCATGAATTTTTTTTTCTAAGGGGGATGGTGTAATGAAGCGCCACTCATTAAGCGGCATTCATTACTTTCCCAGATCAATCAAGCGCTATCATAAACAATTCAAATAATTAATCAAGCGCTATCATAAACAAATCAAATGAACGAAAACCCCACATAATTCCAATGTACATACGTACATACATATTTCAGAAAACGTACAGACGCCTAATGTCCAGTTTCATAGTCAAGTTTAAACCAAGGTTTAGTTTAAACCATCCTCCAAGTTTAAACGTAGTTTAAGCCAAATCGGGTTTCACAGTGCATCTTTTTAGTAAAGTTGTTAGTACTGATTAAATTGTGAACTAATTTAGTTATCGCCACCATTGTGAAGCAATTTTTCTATCAATCAGCCTGTCAATCGAAAAAAGTAAACATACCAGACAGCAAAAAATAAAAAATATGTAGTTATATTTGCTAATTTTAAATATGCCAACATTCAAAAAGGCTGCAAATTTTAGCATAACTGAAGTTGAGCTATTGCATTCCCTAGTGCATAAAAAAAGATATATAAGAGAACGGGCAAGAATAGATTCAAAGATAAAGTGACAAAGTTCTTTACCTAAACGGAACCTAGCATAAAAATCAACGTCGTCCCACTCATTAAAATGATTTGGACGATTTTTAATTACTCTCCGTCGTCGACAGAGTTGTAAATTTAACTGAAAAAAGACTTCTTCATCGCTAGTAATGTCTAAATCTAAATCCATGATAAAAATATTTTCTTGATACAACAAACAATGCTACTGTCAAAATACTTTTATCTTGAGTTTAAACCGAGGGATGGCACGGTTTAAACTCTAGTTTAACCTACGGCTTAAACCAAACTGTGAAATCCATTCGTCGAGTTTAAACTAAATATTTGGTTTAAACTCAGACTGTGAAACTGGCCATAAGCATATCTTTTCGTACGTACATACATATTCCAAGAGCATACGAGTATTCCCTGCCAATTATCTACAAAACATTATGTAATATGTAACACTTTCTCCTTCAAAGCCATTATCTATTTCTCTCTGAAAAATACTCGTATTACAAAACATTAAAAACATTTTCTTTTTCAAGTAACAATAACTTGACCTTTTCATTTCATATCGATTGACAATAATTCCATCAGAATTATTGTCAACTCAACATTTTTCCATTTTAATACAATAGCGGCCACGCGCTGCATTGTTTACATGAAACAAACCCCTAAGCACGAGACCAATTCTAGCCATGTAGCGGCACTGGGCTGTCCCTGACCTACCATACAACCAGTGCGCGCTTTCTTTAATTGATTTATCATATGTTGGGAAATACGTGCAATGTTCCTCGTTTGGCCCACAAATTGTGTTCTGTTGTTTTTGGTTTTTTTTGTCAATCGCTTGCTCAGATGTATATAGGAAATACTTTGAGCAATGTGTATGATGAAAAAACAATACTATGTGCAATATGCATGACGTTTTGACCCCCTTAAAGGCGCTAGATTAAGTTCCTGGTCATGTATATAATACTAGCCAATAGCCGACTTTCAAAATTTCTTATATGCAGGGGAATCGCTTAAAAATATTGCGTAGCCATGCAATATTGATTTTCGCCGTTATATATCCATGTAATATCGGTAGGCGTAACCAAAAATTCCTTATATATATTGCTATATACTAACTTTTCTTTAGCCCCACTTAGAATAATTCAGCCTTTAGTTGATTTTTCAAAGTTTGGAACCATATTTCCAAATAAAAAGCCGATGCGTCGCTAGCCAAAGGCAGTCAGTTTGAGTGGTTTTTAAACAGTAATTCTGGAAAGGAAGCAAATAACCCCCGACCCACGGTAAGATCACAAGTTCCCTCTAAATTAAAAATAAAATCTATCGAAATAATAAAGAAAAGTGTAACGAAATGAATTATGATTAAACAAGTAAGAAAATTACAAGTTTTAAAAAAAGTGAGTCTTGTATTGTGAAAAAAGAGATCTTTCAATACAGGGCTGGTGACCTTCTACCCAAAAAGCACTGCCATTCCTTGCAGTAACGAATCTACAGCACCGGTAGTCCCAATTATTATTCTTCCTGATACTGAAAGTACTATGAATATATATATATATATTTAATAAGTTTTATTACTATGTAAGTCATTCTATGCCAGTACGACTAATGGCCGGTTTCACAGTCGAGTTTAAACCATCCTCCAAGTTTAAACGTAGTTTAAACCAAATCGGGTTTCACAGTGCATTCTTTTAGTAACGTTGGTAGTACTGATGAAATTGTGAACCAAATTAGTTATCGCCACCATTGTGAAGCAATTTTTCTATCAATCAATATGTCAATCGGAAAAAGTAAACATCAGAAAGTAAAAAATAAAAAATATGTACATAGTTGCTAATTTGCTAATTTTAAATATGCCCACATTAAAAAAGGATGCAAATTTTAGCATAAGTGAAGTTGAGCTAATGCCTTCCCTAGTGCATAAAGAAAGATACATAATAGAGTGCAAGAAAAGATAAAGTGAAAAAGTTCTTTACTTAAACGGAACCTAGCATAAAAATCAACATCGTCCCACTCATTAAAATGATTTGGCCGATTTCTAATTACTGTCAGTGTCGACAGAGTTGAAAATTTAACTAAAAAAATTCTTCTTCATCGCTAGAAATGTCTAAATCCAAATCCATGAGAAATTATTTTCTTGATACAAAGAAACAATGCTACTGTCAAAATGAAATGTCACACTTTTCAAATACTTTTATCTTGAGTTTAAACCGAGGGTTGGCATGGTTTAAATCTGGTTTAAACGGGGGTTTAAACCAAACTGTGAAACTCATTCGTCGAGTTTAAACTAAATATTTGGTTTAAACTCAGACTGTGAAACTGGCCAAAAGTGACATCCCTGAAATAATTTTCTAAAAGTTTTATGCGCGATATTAATTCGAAAATAGAAGGAATGTATATAGGGAAAAAGAGGCAGTATGCGCTTTCCTGTGAAAAGGCGGTTAGAAGCGCTTATTTCTCACCATCCACAGCTCCAGCCAAATGAGCTACTTAAGGCATGGAGCTCGAGTGATCCCAGGTATGATTAAAGAAATAAGCTATCTGACTCACGGTACCTGAAAGGATGCGGCTGGATGCATCATTTTTTACCTTTACTTTGAAGCTTATTGATTGCTAATGGTCCCCCTTTTGAATACTCTGCCAAGCTAGTCTAAGTACATGTTAGGAAAACTTAGTTTCCTTAATTTTCTTGCTTTCCTTTGTGGTTACTTTGTTAAAAATGGCACCGAAGAAAACATGAATATTAGAACCAAAGTTATTATAATGAATCACGCGTATTAGCATACATAAAACGCACATGTGATAATTTGGAAGAAGCTTCCATAGAATAAACTTTGATGTTTTTTACTTGGATCGTATACCGTTAATTTTATGATCTGAGTTTCTTCACACATTTTGGATAATTCTGGCCTATTTTCACCTTAGATTCTTGATGTGGCTCACACTAGATGGCTTTAATTGTTTCAAATCGAAAAATTTGGTTACAATTGTAATATCGAAATCAATATGTATGCAGTGACATAGTTTTAAATGTAGAGTGTAAATTTTAAATATATTTTGTAGATAGGTTATCATTCTCTTTTATGTTACACTTTCGATCAGGGCCAATGTACTTTAATATAGTGTCACCGTTAAGTAATATTAATTATTGCGAACAAAAATATTAGTAAGTCTCATTGAATTTAAATGAGATCTTAAAATACTTTATCTACCATAAACCAGTGCTAACTTTGAATTTGGCTGTTGGAAGAATGTCAGAAAAAATAACTAATCTAACTAAATTTGATATCGCCCACTTATCTTTGGGCAAATCAATTTTCTTAATGAATGTAGCGTGCGAAGTTTATAAATAAATAAAAAAATATTGAACTACTGCTTCGATAAATTCCCGGTAAGGATCGGAACCTAAGCTGATTCATAGAAAGGTGGTGTCCAAATTTCATTCCAAGCGAAGGTCATAGTGTGGCTTTAATATTCAATTTCGTTGTACATATTTCATGACTAGCTTAGTTTCAGGAATATTGAGCTGATTTCGTTGGAATCTGGAAGTAGAGGGGGGTGTAACAAACCCGAATTCGCTATTATCCGAATGCAAGAGTGACGTTCTATTCTATATATCTATATGCTTGTCGTCCCCACAATTACTTGATAAGTTTGTACTGCTTTGGTTTTCTTATTTCGGTAGGGCGTCGAGAGCTGCGAGTCGAATCATTCTAGCAAGCGTCAGCGGCGGGGCGTTGGACACGCTTCGGGAAAGCCAACCTCGGACGCGGAAGGAAGCATCAACCTAATCCAGCACTTAAAGGCGGACGTCGGCCCTGGATGAGTTTCAACATATGTTTGTGAGAATCCTGGCTAAAGTTGTGGTTGATGAGCCGCATATTTCGGATGTTCTATATTTTGAGATTTGCTGCACTGTAATTGCGAAAAAACGTTTTCTTGGAGGAGATTGTTTTTTTTTTTAACACTAATTAATATGGTACAAGTACATAGATTCATCTTTTACATAGCAGAATTTATAAGCACTAGTTGTTTGAATATCTGTACGGTTGGTCTCGAAAAAAGACTCAAAAGGGAAAGCTTTATGTGTGAAACGACACGCGTTCTGTTTATTATATAATTAGTTTATTGCTATATGGTATCTAAATATGTATTTCGCAAGTTACTAGTTTTCATACTATCACGCCGAGAGAATGATGCGAACTGACGCTATTGCAAGAACAAATAATGCAGTAGCGGTATTATATGAGCGTATGCTTACACTAAGTTGTGTTAGTGGCAAACACAAGTATTTCTAACATCCTCCGGCCGGGTGATTAAACTGAGACTTCAGCTCAAGAGGATAAATATCTTGGATGGGTCTTCGTGAATTGATCCATTGGAAAAGCGTAGCTCACAAGCTCGAATTTTTCCATCATGGCCAGGGAACACGTTTGCTACTACAGCAAGCTTCCAAGACAAACGAGGAGTTGATTGGTCATACATAATTACAACGTCACCAGTTTCTATCTTCGTTGAAAACTGTTGATTGTAATGATGTGCAGATCGAAGTTGCTGGATGTATTCTGTCTTAAACTGTTTCATGAAGAGATTAGAAAGGCGTACACGTGCCTTCCATTTGAATCGAATGTCGTTGTCCGATGGTTGACCAGGAGATGATATGATCGTTGAGCAAGACCCCTTTAAGAAATGATTTGGCGTTAATGGCGAAAGATCTACAGGGTCATCACTGATGTAAGTTAAAGGTCTGGAATTTATTGTAGATTCAGCTACTACTAAAAACGTTTGAAGTTGTTCCGTTGTAAGAACTGCTCGGCTTATCGTTATTTTAAGAATGTCCTTCACTGTTTTTACGAGTCGCTCCCAGAATCCGCCCCACCAAGCGGCTCGTTCCACAATGAAATTCCATGAAATTCCTTCATTGCTGATAAAATCCTGAAAATTCTCCGAATCAATTATGGGTCCAAATGACGTAATTCCAAAGAAGCCCTTTTAAAAGTCCGAGCGTTGTCTGACAATATGCACTTTGGAACACCGCGACGTGAAGAAAAACGTCGTAAAGCCAATAGACAACTGTCACATTTCAAGCTAGGCACAAGTTCGAGGTGAACCGCGCCGCACTACTGCACAAGTCAGTATCATTATATACACCTTGTTGGTACTCTTTTCGTTATTCAGTTCCTTACATAGAGTGGACCTGCAAAATCTACCCCCGTTGTTTCAAAAGGCTTAGCTGTTTGTAGCCTTTGCTTTGGTAAGGGTGCAATAGGCTGAGATGCTGGTAAACCCTTTAGACGATGGCATACCTTGCAACGTTTTATAATATTCTTGACTAGCTGACGGGACTTAATGATCCAGAACTTTTCTCTTAGTCGAGTTAAGACGACGTTCACACCTCCGTGTAATGTTCGCTCGTGAGCATCTTGTACCAGTAGTTCAGTAAAGTATGTTGACTTCGGAAGCAGAATTGGATAAATTTCATTAAACCCATAATTTGACTGTTGAAGGCGAGTCTGGAGTCGTAAAACTTCTTCTTCATCCAACATCGGATTTAACGTTAAAATAGGCGACGACTTTGGCAACACGTTACCACTTTTCAAGGCAGAAATTTCTTTGGAAAATATTTGGTATTGGGTGTACTTAATACAATATGACTCTGCTCTTCGAATCTCTTCACCGTTGAGGAATTTTGTCTCCTATTGGTTATATCGCAGGCGATTAATAAAACGTAGAACATAAGCCGTGACACGAATAGCCTTTCGATAGCAGCTGAAGTTTGCTATCGTAAACATTGGCTCATTCGTATTGCCCTCAACACTTTCAGCGATAATCTGTGAATATAGTAAAAGAGTTGAGTTTATAAAAGTAGAATTTATCTCAGGCCAATTATCTGATTTGCTTGAGAGCCAAGACGGCCCGTCGATCCCTGGACAATGCCTCCAGTTAGCAGTATTTGTAAGACGTCTGATTTCTTGAACTCGGTGAGCGACGTATGGTTTGTATTTCTGATTATAGTTGTGTATCCAATGCAATGCAATCGTAGAATCCGACCACAGGTAAGTAGCATCAAATTTTGTAGTGAAGTTTTCAATTAAATATTTTGTCAATCTTGCTGCAATGAGAGCTGCCGTTAATTCCAACTTTGGAAGCGTTAGTTCTGCAGAGTTTTCTTTCCTAAGCGGCGGAACTCGATTTTTGGAGCAAAGGTACATTACATGTATCGATTCATCTTCACCTATACCCCTTATATAAGCTACCGTACCATAGGCTGTCAAGTTAGCATCTGCAAAAACGTGAAGTTCCTGACATATTCTACTGGAACTTATGTATACACATCGTGGCAGGGTTATTTCATTGAGGAGCGATATTTGCGGCAAAAAAACATTCCAGGTCGTCTGTAATCGATGTGGTATTGGCTCGTCCCAGTCCACTTTCAATTTCCACAGTTCTTGGAACAATATTTTTAATTTCACGACAAATGGGCCGAATAGGCCGAGAGAGTCAAAGATTTTAGCGATTACTTCAAGAATATTTCGTTTTGTTGGAGCCAAGATCTTTACATTACATAGCTGCCGAAGATCAATGGCAAGTTCATCGTTATAACAGGACCATATTAAACCCAAAACTTTCTGGATTTCAGGTGGTTTTTCGTTGAAAGACGTGCGCATTTGTTGGCAATTACTATTCCATTTTCTGATACGCATAGATGCTCGTCCTAGGATTTCACGTGATTCCTTGTGAACGTTAATGGCCATTTTAATATCATCAATGCTATTTACGAAGTCATCCATATAAAAGGAATTTTGTAGCAGGTCACATATTTCTGGAAATACTTGAGATTCTTGAGTAAAATGCTTTTTCAAGTTGACACATAGTAGGAAAGGGCTACATGCAACACCAAACGTTACCCTAGTCATCCGGTATACCACGAGTGGGGGAAGTTGGCCTTTACAAGTTACTTTGTCCTCAAACCACAGAAAACGATGAGCATCTCTATCCCTGGCTGCCAAGTTGATTGGAAGGAAAGCCTTCTCGATATCAGCCACTAGACCAATTGCTCCAATGCGAAAATTAAGCAAAACCGTCAACAGATCGGGTAATAAATTTGGTCCTGCAGATAAATTTTGATTTAACGATAAATTAGAACCTGAATGTGCAGATGCATCGAAAACAATGCGCAACTTGGTAGTCGCCTTATCCTCTCTGCATACACGGCGGTGTGGCATGTAGAAAATACGTTCGGCGTTACAATCCTCGTTCACTCGTTCAGCTACTCCAAATGCGATCATCTCTTGCATGGCTGCATCGTACTCCATAAGCTTATATTCATCTTTGGATAATTTCTGTATAAGTTTCTTACAACGGAATAATGCACAATTGTGATTATCATCCAATAAAATGTTATCCTGTCGCCACAATAAAGACGCTTCATATCGTTCACCATTCTTAACCACGTAATTATCGAAGTCCCAGGCCTCATTTTTAAAGTTACTGTTCATTATTCCAACACTTTCTAAATCCCAGAGGCGTTTTAAATCTGTATCATCAACCGCACATACGTTAAGTGTAGTCGAAGCTGCGGATAATATCAAACTTTCATTATTAACTGAGATAACGACAGGACCTTGAATTGTCCATCCGCATACTGAATTAATAGCAACAAGATTGCTTGTTATACGTTTTGACTCGTTATAAACAATGTTCCAATAATAATCCGCAACAATTAGCATGCATAGTCCACTTTCACTATATTTTTCGTCGTCAGCCAGCTCAAATTTTATAAACATTGGGCATTTCGCACTCGGTACTGGTAAAATATCAACACAGATGCTGGGCACAACTACAGCTAGCAACGAAACAGGCTGCTTATTATGTCGACTTTTTAACAGAACCTGCACTGGATTGAAAAGTTTAACTGGTGATTTTTCCACACATCCAAAAGGTAAGATACGCAATTTAACTCTGTCAAAAGTTTGTAATCCAAGCATTGATGCTACGTGCTGAGTTATATAAGTACGCTGACTTCCGCCATCCAAAATTATGCGAATCGATGTTGACTGACTCTTTAAAGCAGTGGAGTGCGAGGCTAATACACACGCCGTCTGTAAGTATACGTCCGAAGATTCTGATGTCGCTGAACACAAACTCGTCGTTGGCAATAGTTCTGCGGTGTTTAATGAGTTTTTGTCCGTTGATCGAGAGCTGGAAGGCTCCGTTAATGATGAATGATAAGATGGATCACACATAGATAAAGAATGCCTTCCTCCACAGTGGTCGCATTTGATTGATTTGTTCATGCAAGCACAAGAGTTATGACCCTTTTGTGTGCATCTAAAATAGCGCCCTTCTCTTTTTAATATATTTTTTCGTTGGGCAGTAGTGAGAGGTGCACTGCATCGTTGAGATGTGTGTGAGTCAGAATTATTTTAATGGGAATAGTGTGCTTAATAGCGTTAGTATGGGTCAATCTATTACCTAGTAGATAAAAAATATCAGAGTACTCCTTAAAAAAAAGCTTTTTGTCTCATTCGATTTTTTAGATATATTAAATAAATTTATACTACTCATTTTTGTGTTGCTATAATATTTATTTGTAAACCTGTCATCGAGTATATTCCGGGCTTCTTTAATTTCGAATTGTGTTAACGGTACTAAATTTAAGTTAATTGATTCAAGTTCATGATCACCTTCTGTTGCATTTAATATACTGATCAGAACTTTATTCCTTACAGGGCGAACTAAACAGTTTGGAAGAAAAATGCCAGGTTTAATTTCCTGGGACAAGCAAAGCATATCTTCAGCTGCTTCAGAAGGCACTTGAACCAATTTCTCTGCGCGTGCTGGAATGCGAATTTCTCTCGGAGCCTCTTCACATTCCTTTCCAATATTAAAACTGGACACCGTATTTTGTTTATTCACCGCCGTTCTACACTCGAATTCCGGATATATTTCACCATTAGGCGGTTTTGAGAACAGGTTGTCTAATTTTTTATGTTCGACTGTTTCTTTTTTAATTACATTTCTACCTTTAGAAGTACTATTGGAGCCATATAGGATGGTGTTATATTGATCTACACCAGATTTCCTCGTGAAAGTTTTGGGTTTATCAATTTTATTTACTATGTTATGTTTAACCGATTTTACCCTTGACGATACCTCGGTTGTGGTTTTTAAAGGAGTCTGAGATCGGACTGAATTTTTGAAGTTTGTTGGTAGTGGATTTGTGCAGTTAGTTTTTTTTAAAGGTAGTATAAACTCCGTTGTGTTAACATGCGATCGGGGAAATCTTAGGAGCTTATTTGGACCTTCAATATTACAGTATTTTGAAAGGAAATTATTGCCTAAAATGCCATCGCCTGGTATATTTGGGTTATCTTTAATGATATATAATTCACAGGGTTTAGTCAATGGCGTTTTAATTATACTTTCGCACTTGTCCAAGGTTTTATCTTTCCCAAAAGCACAATTTATTTCGAGGTTTGTGTGAACAATTTTTGTGGTTGGTTTAATTACTGACTCTTTGATTAAACTTATATCTGCACCCGTGTCGATAAGCAGTTCAACTTCGGGCTTATTCGCTATATCAATGGGAACTTTTATAAAAGGTTTTGGACTAACTGGAGAGGGACACCGTTGAATTTCGCTTCCTGGGCTTTGTCCGTGGTGTCTTCGGGGGCCCAAGCTTAGTTTTCCGATTTAATGTTACGGTTGGAGTTTTTATGCTCCCATTCCTGTTTAGCGCGACATTCTTGTAGATTATGTGACGAACGTTTACAAAAATCGCATTTTTCCATGGTTTGAATTGTGTGTTACTTTTATTAAATGCGTGAATCTGATTCGAAGTTGAATGACATTGTGAAAGATTGGCTATGGGTGTGCAATTATGGGCGGTGTGGCCGTAAATTCGGCAATTAATGCAAAACGGCGAATTCTGTCTTATGCGACACTGAGAGAAGGAATGGCCAAGTCGATTGCAAAAGTTACATTTTATTCCATTGTTCCGCTCATTTTTGTAATTTCTGAAAGAAACTTCATTAGAGCTGTTATTTCTGAAAGGGATTGTATTGAAGTTGTTGTTAGTGGATTCAGCTTTTATTTCCGATGAAGTGATAACTTGATTAGAAGGATTATTTAGTGATAAAGTGCTGTTGATATTTGGTTGGAAGTTAGAAAAATTTTCGTATGAAATATTGGAAGGCGTGCTATCATTCAATTTTGGTGTGACAAGGCTATATTGTTGGCTCAAATTTGATAAAATGGGATGATATTTTTGTATACAGAGTTGTTTTTCCCGTGCCTCAATTTTTCCGGCTTTATCTAAAATTTCTTTGAGTGAGGTTTCGTTTTCACGTAAAAAGTATAAACGTAAATTCGGGTCCAAAAGACCTCCTAAGAATGTGTTAACTGCGATTTCCTCAAGATCACACAAAAGCGCCTCGCAGTTTTTGGGACCCTTTTCGGCCTTTTGTTTACACCTTTGATAGCTTTGGTACAGTCTTGAACCATACGAGCTCACTGTTTCACTTGAAATTTGATGCACTAATCTCAATTCATCTACGAGAAGTCGATAGGGCTTATTCTCCGTAAATTTTTCAAATAGGAGATTTTTGAGGTCGTCAAACGTCCTAAATGTTTCCCCACATAGAACCGAAAATGCTCTAACCTTTAGTTTTGTAGGGATGAGTTTTAAAAACAGTTCAGTTTCCGGATCACTCGTTAAACATTCATAAACTTTTTCGCAACACTTTATAAATATTTCTACCTCAATATATGTGTCGCTACCTATTTCCCCTGTGAACATGGGTATATTTAAATTTATTAACTGATTAACCTTATTGTAATCTAGCGCCATTTCCTCCGATTTTTTCTTATTGCTAGTATTTCTATTGTTAATTAGTGCTTGCTTATTATTACAATCTAACGTTAGTTTATCAGAAAAAAAAAATGACTTACTAGGCGAATTTACAATATCTGTTGATTGATGAAGAATTCCTGAAAAAGAGTGAAGTTCCTCTGTACTACCTGATGGTGCTGCTTGCGTCTTCCTTATAGTTTTTTTTTTCAGAGGAGGGATGAAGTTTCCCAGTACTACTCGATCGTGTTGTTTCTACCTTCCGCGGAGATGTAGTCTCCCAGTGCTGCTGGTGCGAAAAAGGTTTCTTTTTACCTCGCGTAGAAAAACGTCGTCGTCTTCTAGGTCGGTGCAGTTTTCAAAGGATAGTGTACTGATTCTTGCAACAAATCTTCTTCCTTCTGGGGTTTGCAATGTTGGTACCTCTTCTTGCATGTATATACCGGCTGCGCCAAAATGTTAGAGATCTTTTGTAGGTTCTTTCAAAACACAAGAGGTTGACACTTTGTATCACTTTATTATTTTATAAAAACACTTTTTAAAATATTTAGCACTGCTAATACAGTGTAATAATTTTTATTTTCAACACTATTTGTTGTGTACCTAAATTTCTACACTAGATTTTATATCGAACAGACACTTCGATAACTCTTTATTAACCGCACTCAACACACAAATTCACGGCCTGCCCGTCACGCTTATCTTATTACCCGCTTCGTCTTAATTCCAAACTAAAAACTCTTCGATCTTCCTCCAAATGAATACCTCGTATTGAGTGTCACTCAGAAATTCTACCAATCATAAATTCTGCCTAATATTCGATTTTTGCGATATTGAGAAATCTCAAAGTATAAAGCTTGCAATTAATTAATAATTTTTGTTTATCTGGGTGAAATGTGAATGACACTCAATATGCCAAGCTTGCAATTTAATTTAATTTATTGTGTTTACTTTCGCAAGACTAGGTCGTGAATTTGTGGAATAATTACTTTCTTTACAAGCAGCACTTTAGTACTTCATTAGATGTTAAGAGGCCAGCAGCAGTTTTATATTCTCTTTGGCTTCTTTGCACTAATGGACGTTTACTTTGCATTTGTATAGATCTCTCCAATGACTCAACCTCTCCCTTTAAATATTTTAAAATATCCCGTACTTGCTTATCGCCGTTATAACCAATTGAAGAAATCTCACTTCCAGCTAATGATGCGTTGTCAGCAGCGACGTTTTCTACATTGTCGTCGGATAAAGTGCCCTGATGAGTTCGATAAAAATCCACTACAAGCTCATCTGGTATACACCTCAATAACAACGATTTAAGCATAACAGAGTATTGATTGGATGGCACACCAAGTATGGTAACAGACCTTGTGCTAGTTGTTACACTCTTGTAAAGCCGCCGTAAGCCAAAGGCATCGCGGCGAGACGATACTTGCGATAAACACATCAGCTGCTGTATTGGATGATCGATGAGTTTTTCAGTATCTCCATACTCCTCTTGCAGCAAAGAAATAGCTGCATGGTAGTTCTCATCGGATGGTATAAATCCCGAAATGGAATCTGCCGCTTTACCCGTTAGGTGCGATTGTAGATAATTAAACTTATCTGCTCCAGTGAGACTATCCTGGTCATGGACTGCTGTGCGAAAGACCTCCCAGAATGGCAACCATTCTTTGAAATCTCCAGAGAATGTCCTTAGCGATAGCTTTGGTAATTTAGCGGCCGAATTATGGTTACATATGGAACGATGAGGATCTGAAGATGACACGTTAAAGCATCGATATTGTACCTCCTGCAATTTCGCGATACCTTTTCTTAGGCGGGCAATAACCATGACAGCTTTGTCCTCGTATTCGGCGATTGATTCACAGTCCTTTTGTTTGTCCTCGGGCGTCAGAGTATCGCGCACTACACTAGTAGCTCTAGTTAAGCTCTGATGAACTACCGTTAAGCGTTCTAAATACACCGTTAGTTCTTCTTCGATTTCATAAAATTTATCAGCGTTACACTTTTTAATTTGCGTTTCGAGCAATTTGAAATACTCAGATGCACTGTTCGCGACATTCGTTACTTGCCCGCGATAAGTAGCGCGCGTTGCGACGTCCATTCTTAGCGTCTATAGCACTACACGTGTCCTTTCCGTTCAATTCCCGTATCCCGGGTTTCGGCACCAATATCGAAAAAAGAATCAAAAGGGAAAGCTTTATGAGTGAAACGACACGCGTTCTGTTTCCTATATAATTAGTTTATTGCTATATGGTATCTACATATATATTTCGCAAGTTACAAGTTTTCATGCTATCACGCCGAGAGAATGATGCGAACTGACGCTATTGCAAGAACAAATAATGCAGTAGCGGTATGAGTTCGTGTTAGTAGCAAGCACAAGTATTTTTAACATCGTGTAAGGGCAAAAAAAACTATTTATTGTAACATCTAGGTTAGGTGAATCGTGTAATAGCAGTGAATTATATCGCTTCGTCCCAAAACGTACAAGCTGTATTCCTTTCTAGTTTCTTCATTGATCTACAATGCCAAGGGGCGCCCAACATTCCTTCCTAAAGGAACCCGGCCCGTCTCCACTGAGCGGCACATATAAAAAAGGAGGGAGCCCTATTTAATATGCGACATATTACTAATTGTATGACGTTATAAATAGTATAAATATATTGCTACTCGAAATAAAGATTCAGAGTTTAACCTGCAACTCCAAAGGTGTTATTATTTTGTCAGATATAGAGCTCTTCAACACTAACATGGCTAACATGTTAGGTAATGAGCTTTTCAAGTCTTGCTGAAATCTGCATCAACACCAGACAATGAGCTTTTAGGTCCAACTTGGTGGATTTTCCAAGGATTGATCTTCTAAGCTCTAGAATAGATAATCGCTAATATCTCTCTTCCTATTAAAAGGGTGTCATCTGCCCGACTGTAGTAATTCTACTGCGATAACACAAAATTATTTGTAAGGGGAAAAAGTTCCGTTAATTTAATTTGACAATCATTATAGGAAAAGTAAAGAAATCACATGAGGAAAAACGATTAAACTAAGAAAATAATTTCAAATTAAAATTTTAAAAGATGTCTTTTGACACCTTTGGTAGAAATAGTGTTAATCTGAAGGCGGTCGCCGCAAAAGAAATTTGGTCCTTGTAAACTATAATAAACTTAAATTTTATATTAACCTGAAATTCCATGACAAATTGGTCTACTTGGCAATGGCTACTCATTTCTGAGTGAAAAATATAATTAGAAACCAAATCTTTATTCTTTTTAGTCTTTGCTCGAAAGAAATGAAGACGATCTGTTATAAGGAATGGAGTTTTGAATAAACGGTATTACAGGTAGATTCATTAAAGTTTAATAAGCAGATATTGAAATTGCAAATATCTATTTCAAAATTAATATTTCTTTCAGCTCTGAATTCGATGTATAACCCGCAGTTTCCTACACTGCGGAACAGATGCCGCAGTATCATGAAATTTCTCTTAGGACTGCAGCAAAGAATGGCGCCATAGGAACAGGTCATGGTTTCGACCACTGCGCTTGCAAAAAAATTTGTATTTCAAAGCGATGTCTTTTTATAAAAAAACATGAACTCTTTGCAATTCGAAATGTCATAATAGCATGCACGGTTGCAATAAGCTTGAATAATGTGCATAAGAGTAATAACAGTACGTTTACATCACTATAACTAAAAAGTTTTACTAAACAACAAGATTTAACGATGACAGATTTCAATCGAAACGTGGTTTTACTAAGCCTAGCCAGTCAGTTCTAGATTTAACTAAAAATTATGAGAGAATTCAGGTGGAACCCAAATTAACTAAATAAACAACTTTATTTAATACTGGTGGTATCAGTTGCATGCCGTTAATTCCAGTTTAATAGAATAATATTAGTTAAAACTTGAATTACCTAGATAGCTGTGTTAGAACTATGATTTACAAGTAAAATAGGATCTTTACGATTTTCGTGTTTTGACTGTAACATATACATGGTGTCCTGAAAGTCGACGTCAATCCGGAACCGGGTGATAGACCAAATCACAATAGTTACTAGAAAAATATTTAAAAAAAATCCAAGTCATGTATTCTTCAAATTATAGACACTTCTTTTGTTTTCGATAAAAGGTACAAGCTATGATGGTTTTTTAGTTCCTGTTGCTACAAATTTTTACTTTTTTTTTCAATTTTATATTTCTTATGTAATCTTGAATAGTGCTTATATAACCTGCTGCTTTAAATTCTAAACCAACTGCTCCAGCTTGGAAGAAAATATCACATTTTGCCGAACCAAGAATAGCAAATTAATACTTCACCCATCTTTAACTGACTGTAATAAAAAAAATGTACTAAGCCAGTTTGGCAAGTAACTTTAAAAGTTGATCCCCCCCCCCCCCCCCCCCCCCCCGCCTAAAATGTAGGGAATTTTCAATTTTTTTTCTTTTCCCTAAAAATGTAGGGAACACTCCCTACAACGTAGGGAATTTTTTAAAAAAAAATTTGCCGTTTTTCCTAAAATGTGGGGACTATTCCCACCACACTCCACCATACATAGGTGATAAAACACCATCATTTTTAAAAAACAAAGAATGAGCTGAGTAGCTCATTTCTTATGGCCCATACTACTGCGCTGGGCATGCTCAAACAAAATATGGAAAACAATATATGATTTGTTTTGAATAACAATGTGTAAATTATATAAGCGAAAATATATATCCATAAAAAATATAGAGTAATTTATTTAATGTTTTTTTCCTTATATCCAAGAGAGTTTAACATTTCGGGAATTTTACGTACTATATAGGTTGTCTAGTGCCAAATACCTAAATTGCTGGAATATTCCATTGATTTGGGGAAATTAAACTGATTTTCCCTTTATATCACAGAAAATTACGTTTATTTTTAGAGAAAAACGTGTCTTAAATTTAGGGAATAGTCCTATAAATTTTTACAGTGTAGGTACACGTGTAAATTTATTTCCATGAACGAATTAGCGTTTGCTTTAATAAGTTATTCAACAATAACTTATTGCACATAAATTAATTTAATTAAATTTGCATAAAATATGTAAACTTACACACAAATCAAATATTCAAAATGGTATTTTGGATTCAAGGACACTCATGCACAAAACATATTTGAGTTGATTAGAAATATTTAGAAGTTGCCTCATTTAAGTTTAGATTGATACATATATAGCTAGAGAAATATACATAATCTGCAGTCCTCACATTGTTGAATGTGAAAAACTTTTCCATTTGATGTCATTTCTCATCAACCGTATGGGGATAAATGAGTATTTTTTTCTATGGTCTACCAGCAGATAACAGGACATAGATCCAACATGCTCGTTTTCATAGAAAAAATCCAGGAGTACTGTTTCGTGGTAAACAGAGGTAAAAACGGCCCTCTGTGTGACAATTTGCTTCAGTGCTTTACACAGCCTGAATGCATAAAGTGATGACAATTCCGGCGGAGACGATAAAGAGGTTTCATTGTGAGAAACATTTTGCTATCTCCAACTGTGTAGTAATAAATGCGGGCATTACAACCACAGAAATTAAATGAATATTCTAACCTTAACTTTCACTCTATTTCGCTAAAATAACACTACTTTTGCAGAGTAAAGTAAATAATGCCGTTTATGGATCCAATAAAAATTCAAGTTATAAAAAGGTAGATTGGACGAATACTACTTATATTTCTACGCAAAATTTACTGTGTCTGTCGTTACCTTAGATTATACATATATGCATATCCAGTCCATTTTCCTGTAATATCATTACTTGAATACGCTGCGAACAGAATGACAAACAAAATTGACTCTATGATTTTGATAATACATATATAGCAATCTTCAGCATATCCTTTTTTATACTTTCTGGTATAAATTATGCAGTTTACGGTAGGTGTTCACACACCTAGGCAAGCCAATTATGTTCGATGGGTTAAAAATTGAGAATCTTGAACGGTTTACAGAAACTACTTGCAATCCAAGGTATACAGAAGACAAGTATTCCCATTAAAATTTTGACGCATTGCAGCTGATAGCCTGTGATGCAGTTCTGAGACTAATGTATATACATTTTTATAGGAAAGACAGAGGGAGGAGGGAGAGAGATTATTGTGTTCTGTGTTCCGCACTTTGCTATACATTTCAAGATATTAGGTCACCTAATGGTGGAACATGATTCGTAATGGGAATACCTTATATTCTATATACCTTGCTTGCATTTAGCTTCAGGGTATTTATGTATTTTCTTCAATTGAGTACTCAATACATCTGCTGCAATTGACTAATCAATTACAGCACATTACTGGCCGATATTTTCATACGCAAAAACTCTACGCAGAGAACGGTACATAGTGATTGGTATATCGTTGTAGATTACTTCATTGCAGTTCTACCTGTGCACTTAATAATTCTTAAAACGATGGATGATGAAAATATATTGAGCGCGAACGTCTCGAATTAGGATACTGAAAATATTGAAATTCAAAGAAATCTGATTTCAGTCGTCGTTGGAGTTTTTTGTTATTATTAAAATTATTTGTTAACAATGATGACATAATTTGTCCTTTTAATATTGTTTAAATATTTTTGCACAAATAAATGCCATGTCCAGGCTTTTCGGTAAATTAGTAGAAAGTAGATTCCAACGAGTGTTTTGATCACAGTTTTGCTTTAGACCCCCGATCCAAAAGTTACTACTTTTCCTTGGAATTAACTTTTGAAAATCTTTCGTTTTTCAAAACAAGTGTAGTCACTTAACCCTTTCGAACCGGCATTGTTCTTGGAAACCTTTTTATTGTTTGACTTATGTTTTAGAAGTACAAAGTTGTAAATAAGATAACTCCACTTAAAAATTGTTAAAAAATGGTGGGGGAAGCGAGCTATTACGCGGGACATATGTGTCCCAGCCGGTTTCTTATATTGGACAAGTATGCCCCGGGAGGGTGGTACATCCTCATCTAATAAAATAAAGTCTTAACAAAAGTAACCAAAGTTTATTTGAAAAAGCAATATAAAAAAAAATAAACAAGTAATTCAGTCAAAAATAAGAATTTGCGTCCACCTCCAGTATGAAATGGTGCAAAACATTGCTTACATAGAGACTCTCTGCATTCACCGCAATCAGTTTTGGTCCGTTTTTCTTTTCCAATCGCGTTGCAAGATACACAGCGACGACAAGAGTGTCCTTCAATTGGTAGATGAAGACTCACATTTCCTGGCAACTTGATATTTTTTTTTTATCTACGACCACTACTGTGCGATCGAGCTACTGCTGCTGTCTTTTCTCAATCTTCTATCAAATCCTCCGCCAATGACACCAACAAATCAAGAAATGGTTGAGCCTTTTTTTTTGTAAGAATCTCCTTGTACAGAACCCACAGCCATCATTAGTAAATGATAGAAAACTTTCTTCCACCATTTCGCTTATTTTCTATCAACGTCGTATAGACCCGACATTTGGTCAGCTAATTATACTCCACCGATAAAATTTAATGATTTCTGGGCAAGGAATAGTCATTTTTGTTCCATCAGGTGCAGTTTTTACGACAGCGGAAACAGTACTTGAATGACAATTAATTAGTACCATCACTTCATTAGTGTCATGCCATTTTGTACAGATCACGCCCTTACTGTTAGCATGGAACTCATATTCCCCACGTTTCAATTTATTTGAAAATTTTGGAAGATTTTTCCTGTAGGCCATATATGTACCTAATGCCGCAAAATCAAGAATTTCCAGTAAGCGGACGCTGGTAAAAAATCAGCCGAAGCACAACGTAACACCAGGAGTTGTAATTGTCTTGGCCAAACTAGTTACGACGCGTTCCCCCAAAGTTCCTTGCAGTTGCTCTGTCCGTGTGACCTCCTCCTCATGCAGTGTACTGCATAATTTGCTTTGTCGTTTATTTCTTCATGTAGGACAGTTGTTTATTGTCTTTCGTACATGAGAATTATTGTGATGTTATTATTACTTGTTATGCTTGGCAATTACGGATGTCACACTTATGACACAATATTATGGATGCATATATAGGTATATATGTAGGTAGGTATGTATGCAGGTATGTAGATAGGTATATCACACAGAGAACAAACTTTATTTCTTATTTTAAAACGATCATGAGGGCTTCGTGTTTTTACAATGAGAGATTTTTGTTTGTTTTTTTCTTTTTTTTTTTTTAATTATAGAATAAATTAATTAAATTATGGAATAGTGAACATTAAGATTATTAGCTTAGCTTTAGTTAAAATTTACTTACAGTTTCTAGTACATTAATACATTTTTAAATATCTATCTTTACATCATTATTTTATTCAAGTCTGTTGTTTTTTATTGATATTTTTAGGAATGAACTTTAATAATTTTCGTAATAATTTATAATTTCCTTCATTCTACTTCTACTTTTTTTTTAATAATATTTTATTAATGTTGTGTTTAACGATTTCAATTTCTCTCTCTCTCTTTCTCTCTCTCAATATGGTGGAATAGTTCAGACTGGTTGCACGATAAGGTACGACTCTGGCTTCAAGAAACGCCAGACATGCACACACAAAAAATCAAAATCTCTCACTACTACTATCGACGAACAAATACCTTTGCTTCAAAAATATTTATCGTTTCAAAAAACGATAAGAATAACTGCCTACTGCCTCCGATTCATAAATAATGTACGCAAACTACATCCAACTACCCAACTTTTGTTAGTCCACGAATTAAAAACAGCAGAACGATATCTAATTAAAATGCTCCAAAGCATTACATTTCCCATTGAAATCTCCCACTTACAAAAAATCTTCCCCTTCCTAAAGAGAGTCAAACTCTATCCCTACATCGCACGCTCGACTCTGCCAACATTCTACGAGTTGGGGGTCGTCCCACAAAATCTCAGTTAAGTTACTACCAATAGCATCCTATAATACTCCCTAACAACCATCATATAACCAATATTCTTATAGATCACATCCACCACTATACGTTACATGGAGGCACTTAAATAATATTAAGTACTATAAGGACTCACTATTGGTTTCTAAACACCCGCAATACGATTAGACATCGCATCCACAAATGTGTTGATTGCTTTCGGTTCAACGTAAAGCCAAATATTCAGTTAATGAGCTGTCTACCCTCAGATAGCGTCAACACATTCCTACCCTTCCAACACACTAGGGTAGACTATGCAGAGCAGCTTGATATTAAAACATCAACACTAAGAGCAACTAAGATAACAAGAGCATACATCTGCTTATTCGTCTGCCTGGCCACTAAGACCATACATATAGGATTCCTCTCTGATTTGTCTACACAAGCCTTCCTGGCCCCCTTAAAACGATTTGTTGCACCAAGAGGCCTCTGCTCGCACGTCTATTATTTGCTAACTAAGGTATAACTTGGCACTTCAATTCTCCTGCAGCACCTACTTTGGAGAACAATGGTGTAAAATCGACCAAGCACCATCTCTACACAACCATTAAAGATGCAAAGATCACATTTGAAGAACTCTACACAGTTTTAGTTCAAATTTAGACATTTCTAAATGCCAGAACTCTTTCCGCTGTGTCCACTGATGCAATTGACTATAATATCCTCCCTCCTGGACAGTTCCTAACAAACCGATATGTCCTCACCACATGTGAACCTGTCCTACTCAATCCTTGCCAACATCCTCTCAGGAGATGGCAACAAATTCAATCGCTCTTCTACACCTTATTATCTCCTTACTTTACATCAACGAAATAAATGGCACACTGAGAGAGAAAATCTAAAAATTGTAACTCTCATTCTAATAAAAGAAGACCAAATCCCCATAGAAAAATGGCTATTAGTAAGAATCATTGAAATTCATATTCGTCATAATGATTTAGTGCGAGCAGTTACCATTAAAACACCGAAAAATATTCTCATCCGTCCTGTCCCAAAGGTCTGCCCTCCCCTTGAACAGACATATCTCACTATTAATTCACAATACTCACCAACATCTACCACTCTATGGCAGCACTAGAATTTCAAAACCTATCGTTTTTTCGAATATAAACACGTTCGATAACCGCCAAAAGACATTTCAGTTTTGAAATTTGACAAGTGATCATCAGTGCGGGTTACTTGCAAGTTTTCGTTATTTTTTCTGGTCATCTATCTTTTAATTCTCCTATTTTGACACACGTACGTACCTGGTATAGGTGTATAGACGATGTTTTATGTATATGAACGGGCACTGAGCGACACCTAAAATATTTCTTGAATAATATATTGAATAAACTTGACAATAATATAAAATTCACTTTAGAGTTAGGTTATAAAAAAATTAATTTTTTAGACTTGACAATTACTATCTCTGACAACTCATTAATTTTTAAAATCTTTAGAAAAGATACATTTTGTAATGCAGTAATTTCTCTGCACATCCATGGTCCACTAAGTTATGGGCCTTTTATTCTATGGTACATAGCTTGATATCTATCCCATTATCACCAGATAATTTTAAAGATGAAATAAAAACTATTAAACTGAACGCGAAGAATAATGGATACTCTAATAGCTTAATAAACAAATTACTAAGGAACATGCTAAAAATTTAAAACCTTTATTTGATTTTTCCTGTCGTTCAAGAAAACAAAAATTGTGACATGAAATAAGAACAAGGAAAATCCTTTTATTAAATATGTGTCACATAAATTAATTAAACCCTTAAAACACAATAACGTATTGCCTGATTTTTCCAACAAGTTAACCTTAAGGAAGTTATTGGTTAATAATAAGTTAAGGCCGGCGTTTGACGACTTAAAAATAAGTGGAGTTTACAAAATATCTTGTAATAATTGCGACGCCATTTATGTTGGGAAAAAAAAGTGGAACTAAAAGTTAGATTGAAGGAAGACATTAGCTCCAAAGCTTCTAATGTGCAATATATACAAAATTGAAAATAATGTTAAACTATTGCATAGTCTACCGGCCGGGAGATTGTTAGATAAATAGCAAATTAAAGAAATCAGTGCAGAAAAAGGAAAAGGCAGTTTTATTTTAAACCAACACACTGATTTCAAAATTTCGCTTTTGTTGGATTAACATAGTTTTCTCATTTCAATATTTGCTTGGATGTATGTTTCGTTTTGGTATGCATTGGTAATGATGCTTGGTTCGATGGCTTCAAAAGCTGTATGTATTAATTAGTCCTCTGATGATGATCTTTGAGATCGAAACGCATTAGGCATAAATTAAATTAAATTAAATTTAAATAAATCGTCTTATATATTTTCTGTGAAACTTAACAAGTGTTTTAATTTTCCTTAATCAATGGAGATTTTACGGCGCGTTCGATGATTAGATCGATTTTGTTAACATTTTCGCGAATTAAAAAAGTAACGAAGGTTTGTTGATTTTTCGTTTACCCACCTGAATGGGAAAGAGACAAAGGTGGAAGCAAGATAAAAAATGTTGGTGAATTTGAAAATGGAAAATTCGCATTCCACATATAAATAATATTGCCAGAATAGTATGAAAAGTCAATTTATAGCAATTTTTCGAATTCGAATTCGAATACGTCGAAAAGAATCATGGCAAATATCAGGGAAATGCATAAAAGGATTGAAATAAGCATGAAAACTACAGTACACTAGGAAACAAGTTGAAATTTAAGGGGAGATATAAACCTAGATGGTCGAAATAATCAATTATTTTAGTTTTGCATTTTCTTGAAGTTTTAGGTCTCCAGAATATTTGGTGAAAACGCCAAGTTAATATTTCGATAACTAAGCCAGTTACAGCCGAGAATGTGAAACGTGTTTTGCGACGCCGAGCCGATAGCAGGTAACGGCATGCGACCCTTCGAACAAAGAGTGTCTATGTTGTAATCCAAAAAGTGCATATAAATATGCACCATAAGTAAAAGGGATTTAAATTACACAAAAAAAAGAGAACTAGCAGCCTCTTAAAGAAAAGGCCATTTCAGTAACATCAATTGCCACAAAAAAATACCACGTACATCCTATATGTACAAACAAAGTATTGGGCGCCTAATATTCTAGAAATAAATACAATGTATGTATGTTCATCCTATATGAATACATACAAAGTATTTGATTTTTAACATTTCGAGGTAACATACAATGTATGCCCCATGTGTGCATACAAAATGGTTACCTCTTAAAACAAAAAATTAGAATTTGATGCGAGGAAGACTCAAGACTCTTCACCAGCGGGAACCGCTTATCAGCAAATTTTTCATATTTACGACAACACGCTGTGAAGCCGGGCCAATCGCAATGACTTGAAATAAAGTAGGTGTCAAATGACACCTTATCAAGCCATTACCATTTTGATAAACAAGTCAACAAAAAACGATGAATGGCCTGAGAAAAGTGATTCTCGATAAAAAGTGCGAATTAAGCACAATGAGTACACAAAGAGTAAGCGGACGAAAAGTCATCCAATAGAATGATTTTAAAAGAATGAAAAAAAAATAAATGCTTCTGGTAGGGTAATTGAACTACTAGGAGAGCATTTTTGATCAGTCGAAGAAGATTAGGTTTTCGCAAAATGAGATCGGCAAAAATCGCAGTTTGATTAAAACAACGGCGAGTAGAGTTAAATCCAACAAATTATAAAGTGGAGGTCATAATTAAAACGGCAAAGTGAAAAGCCGGAGAAAGTGAATTAAAAAAAAAAGCAGCATTTACCTACATGTGGCAAAAAGAAATAAAATAGAAGAGCCTTTCTTTTAAAAAAACGATAAAAGAGCTGAAAAACGGAATTGGCTGATTGCGACTGGCATTTCGCGAAAAGGGTTCTTTTTAAGGAACCGGGTTTACAGGTCAAAGTTTAAAGAACAGTTAGCAATCTTGTTATGACTAAACCAGTTTGTAATTCTAATGTGATTTTGGCACCAGAAACTAAAAATAAACGCTAATAATAAAAGCACAGTTGAGGATCTTTTATTGCCAAGCCCCGATATACATACGTAACATCTAGACAAAATCGAATTATAGATATGGAAACCACCCTGCGTGTGAAAATTAGCATTGATGTTGGAGAATTTTCCCTCGTGGGTCTATAAAAACACGGTGCACAGGTCAATCGGGCTCTCTTTTTTCTAATTTTCGGCAGTGTGAAGAAATTTCAGTAGTTTCCATTTTTTTGGTTTGTATTAAATTATTTTTTTTTTTTGTATTTCGACATTTTCTTCATGGACAAGTTGGACTCGGCAACATTCTTTCGGTACATTCTTGGATAAATATTTCGTTTTGTGTATTTCGGCATAGCAATTCATCGGGAATTCGTGTTAGATTTACATTTTTCGCATCGATTTTCTTAATCAAGTTGTGATTTGGAATCTACACAAAGGTTTTTTTACAGTAAATAATATAGCGATGTTGCGGTGTTATGAAATGATAATGATTAGCACAAAATGTGTGCCAGTTAGCTCCATTGCTCCAACCCTATTGAATAAATACATAATAATATTCTTGTCTTTCAGCATTTGCATAATTTTTGCATAATTAAAAAAATCTACGGCATTGCAGCGGTATTGGGGCTATATTTGGAACCGTCGTAATGTTATGGCATTGTGATTCTCGTGAATGTTTACCTGAATATTGCCATTTAAAAAAAAATATTATCCTGTAACAAATGTTAAAAAATATATATATATATATATATTAATGTATTTTAATTAGTATGGCGGGCCATAAACCCCGCCAAAAAGGTATGGCGTTGCGCTACCGTCATGTTTATTTTCATGGCCTACAAAAACATGTAAGAGTTTTTGTGTAACAAATCGTTTAAATACCGTAATTTTTCCGCCAAGTTTAATTAATTAGCTTGTAATTATGCCGCGTCGGCCCACCCTAAAATTATGATTTTCGTTTGTTAAATTACCTAATTCGACCCTTTGAGGCTCGTCATACTTGTAACAAATGACTTGGATTTTTCTGTCATCATCTCCCGGTCTATACTGACGACTTATAGCACTTTATTTTATCTTGTAGCCTTATCTATGTACAAAAAATTTCGATGGCGTTCGGCTTCATATCGAAATTTAATTAAACGAATTTTCGATGAACCCAATTTTTTACTTTTTTGAGGATGCATGCATATTAGGAGATTATCTACCAGGCAAATCAGATGTCATGTACCTATTTAAAAAAAAAATAAAAAACTATAAAAATATTGCATGTCCCTCTTTCCTCCATCAACTGGTTTTAGAAAACTCAAGCAAATGGCACTTATAGAGTCAGCAATCCACATATCTCCTCTGTTGTTGGTATTTTATCTGAATGAATTTGGAGCATTCGTTCAAATTCTGCGACAATTTAACCGCGACAACTCTCGCGAAAATTTAAAATTTGAGCATCTTTCAAAGGTTAAAGTAAGCCTATAATAAAATCGTAATTTTTACCTATTTCCATACCCCAGCACGTTGGCACCTTTCGGAAAGTTTTCAGCGAGTAAATAACTAAAATAATTCCTTTTTTCCACCTCACTTTTCGGTCGATTTGACGCTAAAATCGATGAGAGCCTCTCGGAACTTTCTTGAACCATTTCAAGCATGTTATTGTAGGCATATTAATCCTTGGTTTGTCTGCTGTTTTCAAATAAAAATACGAAACAAAAAATTGCTAGAAGTTCCCAGTAGAAAAAAAAAAACAATGTATTCCCCTCAGTACAGTGCTTCCATACAGGCTACTTTGAGTATACGTTGACTTTAAAATAACATATCGCAAAACCGAAGAAGATAGATAATGTTCTAGCTTCAAAATAAAAATCAAGAAAAAGTGCTTAGATGTTCTCAATAGTAAATAATACTAATTTAAAAAAAACACTATTATTAATAAAAAAAACTTTCATTCGCTGCTGTTATATATTTTTTTGAAAAGGATATAAATCATTAAGCTATATTTGGTATTTGAATGAGAAAAATCGGTTGCTCTGTTCTCAAGATATTATTTTTTGAAAACGACGTATTATCGTAAAATCACGAAAGTTCTAACACCCATCTAGCGGGGTGTGGAGCCTGGTAGAGAAACACAAAAAAATAAAGGTGAGCTATTTTGGTATTTCCTACAAACTGCGAAAGTTTCATCAAAATCCGTCTTTGTTCGTTTTTCTGTGGCATGAATGTGTTTTCTAGAAACAAAAGTTGTTCCATGCTAATCAAATTTGCAATACATACCAACCAATAATACGCATAAAATACTATTTAATATTATATGTCCATACAGAATATACCCAATTAATGCCTTTTAATTAATTTGTTTACCGAATACACCTAGAAGCGATAAAAACCGATTATTCGCACGGATTACAAAACAAATTCCCAATATCACACAAATATTCAATAAAAAAAGTGAAAAGAGAAAAAAATTCCAAATAAACTTCTCTCGGCTATTCCAAATCTTTTTAACTAAACCATAATCGAAAAATGTTAAGAAACATTTGTCTTTTCTCTCATTGCATTGCCAATCTACTTCAACAACAAAATTGCACACATAGCTAGCAGCAGCCGAGCTGCTACCTGTTACCTACGACCCGACCAAAACCCTCGAGAATACAGTATTCTCGAGGGTTTTGAACCGATGCAACCTGAATATAGATTATGTACATATGGTCGCCTAATATTGGTTTACTCATTTCCGTCCATTTCAATGGTTTACTCCATCCGCCAGATTTGATATTTTGACTTAAGTACAGGTTGAGTGAGTAAGAACAAGGGTTAAGAAAATTTTCTCTTAATCGACTGATCTTTTCGTGTTTCATCTGTGTGTTAGAGATAATGTGGAGTCTTTCCGTCGAAAAATAATAAGGTAAATTTAACATTAGCTTAGAATTTTGTTTTGTTTAGTTTGTATAGTTGGAATGTTTTCGCGCAGTATCCCCAGCAGGCGCAGCCATATAAAAGATCAGTTTGAAAGATATTCTTATATAGTAAAGGGTTTTCCAATAAGAGGTGTTATTTTAATTAGCCCGCTATTTCGGTAGATGTCACTTTTGGAGCTGTCATTTTTTGACATTTGACCAGTAGAAACTACGCCATTAATAAAAATAGAATGGTACACGATTCAACAACGCATTGAAATTATTAAAATTCACTATAAAAATGGTGAAAATGTGGCAGAGACGGTTCGTAAAACTCGAACATTTTTGGGTCGTCGTCAAGCACCTTGTCGGACCGCAATACAGAAATTGGTAGAAAAATTCTAGCTGTTGGGACAAGTTAGTGATGTGAAGAATAAAACCCGTGCACGTTGCTCAAGAACAGCTGAGAATATTGCTGCTGTAGCCGAAAGTGTTGAAGAAAACCCAGGTTTGTCCATTCCTCGTCGTTCTTTGGAATTAGGCATTCCACAAACGTCATTACACCGTATTTTGCATTAAGATTTGGGTCCTAAGGCTTATAAAGTTCAGTTAACACAAGAACTCAAGCCGGCCGATCATCAACAACGTCGAGTCTTTGCTGATTGGGTCCTTGAAATGCATGAAAATGATCCGGAATTTCATCGAAAACCCATCTTGAGTGATGAGGCCCATTTCCACCTCGATGGCTTCGTCAACAAGCAAAATTGTCACATCTGGGGCTCGGAAAACCCAAGAGTTATTGTTGAAAAGCCTCTCTATCCTCAACGTGTGACTGTTTGGAGCGGTTTATGGTCTCGCGGGATCATTGGACCTTACTTTTTCCAAAATGAGGCTGGACCAACAGTTACGGTGAATGGATTGCGCTATCGACAGATGATTAATGATTTTTTATGGCCGGAATTGGATGGTATTGATCTGGACAACTTTTTTTTTCAACAAGACGGCGCTACGTGCCATACAAGCAACGAAACCATTGATCTTTTACGGGAAAAGTTTCCGGACGGTGTTATCTCTCGAAGAGGTGATCACAATTGGCCACCGAGATCTTGTGACTTAACACCTTGCGACTTCTTCCTTTGGGGCCACGTGAAAGAGAAGGTCTACGCCAACATCCCAGCGTCGATTCAAGACCTCAAAGATGGAATGCGTGAGGCTATCGAGGACATAGGGCAGCCACTTTGCGATTTGGTTATGGAAAATTTTATGAAAAGGATATGGTCCTGTAGGCGTGGTCGTGGTGGTCATTTGGCTGATGTTATTTTCCATTATTAACGGCATACTTTCCTCTTTATAATGAAATAAAGATCCGATCATTTATCTCAAAAAATGGCATTTTTCTTTGAATATCAAAAAAACACCTCTTATTGGAAAACCCTTTATTATTTTGTTTCTGTAGAGAGCGATGATCTCCTATGAATAAGTGGATACAGATTCTTGATTTTTCCCTGTTGATTTTCATAGGCATGTTTATTTTGTATGTCAGTTTGGAGTCCAGGTGTAAGCCTAGGTATTTGGTGTTATCTATCCAAGTTGTATGGAGCCCGAGTTGTATTAAGTCTATGCTAGGTAGGGACGATGCTTTCGGTTTTCGTAAGAAGAAAATGGTTTGAGTTTTTTCTGCGTTGCCCTTAATTTTCCATTTTGTGTAGTATCGCTTAAGTCATAAAATATCTGCCTGTAAGGCATTTATTATTTGATTTTGGACAATTGAGGTTGATAAGATTGCAGTATCATCGGCATAAAGCCCAATTTGGCAGTGACTTGGTTTGGGTACATCGCTTAGAATACTGGGCTGATAGATGTTCCTTGCGGTACGCCTGCTTTGATGGCGTAGGTTTTAGACGATTTTCAATTTATGTTTACAGAAAGATTTATCATGAAGAAACCTTTGAATTATTTTGATAACATACATTGGAAATCCCGCTGTATGCAGCGTTATTATGCCGCATGATTTTTTCTCGCGGAAATTAGTATTGACTATGTTGTCTATCCTAAATAGCTGGTGGAATCTAGATGCTTCTCTGAATCCATACTGTTCGGCTGGTAAGACTGTTTTTTCTTGGATAATTTGGGTCAGATGGCGTTTTATATTTTTTTCAAACAACTACAATGGTAGAGGTTGCTATCTGACTTGACTTTGTGTGGTTTAGGTACAGGAACCACTAATTCAACCTTCCACTGGTTCCGATAGTATAAAATTTTGAGACAATTGTTATAAATTTTTCCTAAGTATGTTAGTCCCTCTGCTTCATTTGATTTTATTACCTTAAGTGTTTTAGAAAAATGGACAGGTTTAATGAATTAGGTGATGAGGTGAGAAGTACAGGCGTTTATAGTTTGCAGGCTGATTATCACCTCGTTTTCGATCGTTGGACTTCTCCATTTTGCTCTAAGCTCGTGGTTGGTTGAGAATGTTTGGGCGAACACTTCGGTTTTTTCTAGATCAGTGACCAGGAAATTTGTTGACATCTTTAAAGGGGGGATGATTCATTTTTTATTTTTGAGCATTTTGTTTATTCTGCAGACGGGAGTGGTGGTTTTTGTTCAGAGAGGATAGTTTGTGTGACCAAAGTAGGTTTATATGGCTGATAGTTGCTTTCCTTATACTGGATTGTAGTCCATTTATGTAATATTTAAAGGTGACTCTCGGGTGCACTGCCATTGTTTCTTCGTTAGATTTCTTAATTTGTTCGCATCTTTTATATAGCTGGGTAGCTTCGAGCTGTTTGGAGAGCGTTGAATTTTTACTCTTGTGAATTTTTTGATGTGGTTGTCTAGATAAGATTTGTTTTCGGAGGATTGTGGCAGTAAATCTGGGTCAGGATCTATTTTTTGTGATACTGAAGATTTGTATCTATCCCAGTTTGTCCTGTTGTGATTTATCCGACGGTTGACCTATGGATTATGGTCTGAGTTTAGAAGAGTCATGGTTTCTTGGGGCTTGAGGTGTGAAGTGAGGAATTTGGAAGAAGCATATCCAGCGTAGATGGAAATAGAATGTTGTAATTTTTTGCACTAGTTTACCTCGTTATAATTACCTCCAGGGAAGTAAGCAGCCGTTAATGTATAATCAAGGAGTCTGGCATTTATTTTGAGAGCAATGGTTTCAATGGTTTTTGTGGATAAAGCGAGGAGCGGACCGTACGGGATACATTTTCTGATGACAATAGTGACCTCCCACCTCTCTGATTATTCCTATCCAATCTGTAAACTGATGATGGTGATACTGTATTTTAGTGCTGTTGATAACTACTGGCTTGACCAGCGATTTCTACAGCTTGCTATGGTCTTGGTTGTTATAGCAGAGTATCTTTGATCCAATGCTGGTATTTTTTAAATTGTATTCAGTGATTTTCAAGGACGGCCCATAAGATTACTATTTTCATCTATCAGGGTGATTGGAGGAGTGCATATCTTTTTGAGAACTTCGTCATCATCTTTATCGATCTGTTTCCGTTAGCTTAGTGGAGCAAACCAATTAGAGTTGCTGAACCCCTTACGCCTCGGCCTTTTGACTAAGCTAAATGATGTATGTATATTTTCTGAATATGGAAACTTCGTAGGCCTTCTCTTCTTTTAATTCGATGGGGCGTAGCATATGACGTTCCCGCAATATCTCTCAACGAGATATTGGAATTTCATTTAAAGTTGTCTACCACTTCTTTGGCCAATTTTTGGTCTATTGAACTTGATCTCCTTCCAGACGCAATTTTTCTCTGGACACTGGAAATATACTGAGGTCATTTTGAATGATAGTCTTCGTAATTTTCAACTTTTTAACTAAGCCTCGTTGAAACATATTCGGATTTTCCATATGCGTGGAAAGAATTAATTTGCGGCATTTTTCTTGGCTGACATCAATTTTTACTGCATAAGAATTGTGCATTTAAAAGTGGACGCCTTTTTATAATGCAGTCTTACTAGCGGTCCCTAATTTTGTATACCTGGTGATGAGTAATGCAAGCGGGGATAGGTGGTCAGTTTTTTTTTTCTGAAACAGTCCTTATTTCAAAACAATGTACCAATTAAAGTCAACCAAGTTGAATTTAAATATACGGCAAAACATATAAAATCTCTTTTAGTTTATCTTCCTTGATACTGGTACAAACCAAAAACTAAAAAGGGATTTTTTTTTTATCAGGCAATTATTTTATTTAGGACGGCAAAGTTCTGTAGGAAAAATAGTTTTACATCGTCTTACTTTTAGTTTCATGTTTAATTTAATCATGATTACACATGATTTCACGGCACTCGATTTTTCTTATACCCTAGATAAAATCTATACGGTATACTAAGTTTGCCATTTCATTTTTAGCACATGCCAGTAGAAGAAAATAAATTGGACACCAACGCATTATATTAAAATTATTTTGATTTTTGCATGTCCGTCTGTCTGTCCGTCCGCACGATAACTCGAGAATGCGTGAACTTAGGCCAATGGCACACGATCGTCATATGCCGCACTCCTTTTAGACCACGAGTTTTGGAAGTATTTACATGTAATGGAAGTGAACACACAAGCTCCCTGCGACCAAAAGACGCGCTGAGGTTCCGCGACTCAATTTGGTCTAGCGTTCTCCCCTCATGACGCGCGAATTATAGAGCGTCATGAAGACTACTGCTAGGCATCTGTATTGTCACAGGAGCTGCCAAATGGTCGCGCGTCATTTCAAATTAGAAGCACAGTGGTTTTGATATGGTGCAAAACTTTTAAATTATAGATAGGAAAATAGATGTTGATAGCGGAGATACGCCAGAGACCAGATCTTCGGGATACTGCCAACGAAACATACAAATCGTAATAAAACATACAGTAATAGTTGAAATTTTTTTCTGAAAATTCCTCTAATTTAAGATGTATTAAAGAGAAATACCCGGTCAAATACATATTTTCCGCAATGGTTACACTCAAAAGTACTTTCCTTTTTTGCTTTTTCACAAGAGAGTTTTTTTAAAAAAAAGTAAATATCAGTTAGAAAATGGGACCAATCGGGCAACTGCTACGTAGGGTTGCCATACAAAACCACGTTTTTCAATACATATTTTGACACTGCTGGACAACGCGTCCACGAAAGAGCTAAGCTTGGTACATTGTGTTTTCATAACAATAGTAAATAAAATTTCAAATTGGGGCTAAATCGGGCAACCCCTTCTTGGCGTTGGCATATAAAAATTTAGGGTTTTTACGTATACTGTAAAACGTTTTTATTGTACTGAAAACTTCTTCGTAATATGAAATCCTATGAAATTGATCATAATCATTTTTTTGGTCTTAAACCAATTCTGGCTCTCTTAGTTGTTTTTTTTTTTGGATATTTGCTCGTACCTGTTATATAGAGTAATAACACTGAAGAGAAACTGTTATAAATAGCTGGGTTAAATAACAACAAAGCAACGACGGACGTTAAAAACTTCTTTATTACTGCAAGCCCAACAAAATTTACCGCGGAAATGAATTTGATTTTGTGTTTGAACAAGAGTGAGTTATAAACCTGCAGTCAGCAGCTTAATTGCAATTTCAATTACAAGTGTGCATAACAGAACAATGGAAACCAAAGACTACAATAAAATTTAAATATTGTGATTCGTGTAGATCAATAATAACAAAAATGAGAACATAAAATGTAATAGCTCGTGCGGTATACTTCTACTATTTGTTCAGGAGTGTTACCACAACCAGTAGGGAAGTACATATAATTTTTAATTTTTATTTTAAGTAAATAAATGGTGCCTGATACTTATCCAGTCTTTGTCTTTTACCCACAGCTTCTGGGGCTTCCTAAAACGGGATTTCCTTATGGAGTGGAGAGTGCTTGCGTTCTGTTGGTGCAATCAATAAGTGCACATAAGTGTTCATTGCTTACACAAAAACGTTGCAATATTTTGTGTTCACTTAAATTACATATTTTCCAAAAACCAAGTTATGTAATTGTAATTCACATTTGCGTCAACTAAATTTCTCTGAAACCGTGTGTCTGATCACATTCTACTAATTCTTAATTTTAAAAGTCTAATTCTGATATTGGGAAAATATTCAAAAAATCAGTTCCTTTTCCCTGATACAGATATTAAGCATAAGAGTTTACTTTATATCTAATGGAATATTTAAGTCTTTTTTTGCGTAAAATATAAATTGAGTAAAAGCTGAACTGCGCTTATAAATTTTTCGAGGCACGTACTAAGGTGATGTGTTGCAACAAATCCACCAGGAAATTGGTTAATCTTTTATCACTTTCCCCATTTTATCATGTTTCGCCACATAGACATTATCCTGCAGAAGCTTTTTATTATTCCATCAACGTTCCTGGTAGGATTCTCGTTTACTCGACCAATCCTCTGGTTAAGTGGGTGATAATTATGTAATTGGAGTGAAATAGCGAAATATGTTACGAGGGTACGGGTGTATATGATTATAAATAATTTTCCAACCTCGTCTCTGTAGAATACCCTCAGCTAAGTTCGTTTTCATTATCAACCAAAAATTGCAAATGACAATCAGTTAGGTAAAAAGCATTTATATTGCTTTAATTAAATCGATTTTCAACAAAATTTATTGTTTTTAAAATAATCCTAGAGCCTTAGTAAATTAGTGATATTTCCGTCAGGCTTAACTTGTTCATACTTGTATAAGAAACTCAGTTAAAAAAAAAAGCAACTAGGTATAAACTTAGCTTTATTCACATATTAAATTTGTTTCGTTCATTACCAGCGTTAGACTGCCGCCAAGATATGTGCACTCCATTCCCGTTTTTTCACTTTTCATTTTTATGATTCTTTTCTAATCCTTCCTAGAATTCTATTTACGACGAGTACTGTCATGAACAGCAATTTGTGCGCTCAGAGTGCAGACATCCCACGATCAGTCTTTAGTCGCTTACATCTACCCTGTCTTCAAAAGGGCAATAAAATAAGTAAAACTTAAAAGTACATACTACGAACGGATATTTTCTTAAGAGCTAAACATTTTACTTAAATCTGTTTGTCCTTTTTCCATGTATTGATCTATCGCCGCTGCTTATACTTGTATTTTATTAGCAACTATGTATTAGCTAATAAACTACTTCGAAATATGAAAGTTTAGTTGCTGGTACAGGCAAGAGACCAGACACGGACACGCAATTCTCGTGGAGGAAGGTGGTTGAGATTTTGCTCTAAAAATATTTTTATGTGGAAACAGAGCAAAAGTTCGAAGAAACTGTCCCCCACTCGCAAATGTCAAATATACAAAATTTATTATTTACAAGATAAAAATCGAGCATATGTCAATTAGTAGTTGTAACCTGGATTGTGAATTAGTGGCTTTTTTACACATATGTGTTATGTTTTAGCAATATGTTCTTTTGAAAGCCCCTAACAACTAAAGAATTTGTGATAAAATGTGAAATTTCTCATAAGTTACATAATCCAAGTGCTGCATTTGAGTTACAAAGCAAACAAAACAATATGTTAAACATTAATTGCCTTTATTACAGCTCCTTGAGGGCTATACCTAAAAAAAATAATTATAAGGAGCTGGCTTAATAGAAACCAACCTTCCTGTTAACAAGTTTTCTGCGGATTCTTAATTCTAACAATAATTTAGATTTCAAGTAAATTTATAAAAAAATAAAAAATGAAGTAATTCAAAGTAAAAGAAAAAACTATTCCAAACAAAAACTTGACAAACATACTAATTTATATCTAAATCGCTAAATTTCTACCTATTATTATTGTTCTGAAATAAGATATAAAGGTTGGTTAAACGTTGTTGAACTTTATAATTTAAGAAATTTTTGTAAAAATATCTTCTGTTAGTCATACTTTCCCTATACGTGATAAATATATTCAATTCCTGCAAATTTATTTAATCTAGTATGGATTCCTGTGTGAGATCTGTGCTCAAGCTAAAGGGGGTGCCGGTTGTGAAAAGATAACTCAACTTATTTAAATTGAAATATAAAATTCCGTAATTTCATATATTGCTTAGAACTATTATCACAAAAAAACTCAATGCTTACAACTAACCCAGCTTACTACCATATCTCTAAAAAAATTCAACCCTTATACTATCATAAGCTAACAATTCAATACAAATCCAATAATTCAAAAAAATACTGCCACAGAGATTTGTTCTCCTTTTACTTCTGAAAGAAAGAGAAGAAAATCCACAGTTAATTTAATGAAGTAATTCAAAAATAAAATTAGAAGTTTTTTTGCTGCACGTCTAAGCACGGTAGCAATAATAAAAAATAACTAAATTTGTAGAAGTATGTTTCTCTAGCAGAGGAACAAATTCCTGCTTAAATAAACGATTGAATAAAGCAGAAGTAAATTTCTGCAGCAGGAGTAGATTCCTGCTTAGACGTAGGATAAAATTAAGGCAGAAGTAGATTTCTGCATAGGAGTAGATTCCTACTCAGGTGGGAGATGAAAGATAAGCAGAAGTAGATTTCTGCAGTAGGAGTAAATTCCTACTTAGGTGTGGGATGGAATTAATGCAGAAGTAAATTTCTGCAGTAGGAGTAAATTAGTACTTAGATGGAAGCAAAATTTGGTTTGGATAATTATGAAAAATCAGAGTAAATTCTGATGTGTTCAAATCAAATTCTGAATTGGGAATGGGTGATTCTGCTGCAGCTCGTCGCCCTTTTATAGCCGCCGCCAAACACTACATTTCGGCTTCACGATGGGTTGCCTTGGTAAGGATCGTTCTCAAAGTTTTAAACTTTGAAGGCGGCGTCGCGCAGTGACGTCATAGTGGGAACCTTAAAATTGCACTGAACTCTGACTGCGGCGAAGGCGAGAATATCTGGTGTGATTTGTTGTCATTTTGACATGTCAATTTGTAAATATACTGCAGTACGTATTTTTTGGTAAGTTTGTTATATTTATGTATTCTAATATGATATTAATATGTTTTTCTTTCATTTTTTCAGGTGGAAACGTAATGGAAGGTGTTTAGGACGGCGATGTATCGAAGGGAGGAAGTTCCCTGATATTAGATAAGTGCCTTTTGTTTAAATTATTTTAAGAATTGAATTCTTTTTGGATTCTTTTTGTATTTTTTTATGATTCGATTAATTTCCAGTTCAGTATGTGGACTGAACATCCTCCCGCTTCAAAATTGAAGAGGAAATTAATATATATGTATATATAATTATTATTATTGTTTTTATAAAAGTATTTGGTTTTAAGTTAACTTACTGTGTCTTGTTTAAAGAAGTGAAATACGTCCTTTTTTCTTGTCATTTTTAAAATGCTTCCATCAGGAAGTGTACACCGGAAGAATTTTATAGCCTTTTTGATCTTGTCCCATGGTATGTTGTTAGTTTCTAACAGTTTAATTACGATGGAAGTAGCCATGATTTGTTCCGAAATGTTGACTGGAATCCCCGGAGTTAGGCTCAATGGTTCCCTGTTGATCAATGTGGAATCTGGGGGATTGATCGATGTGTCCTTGAATTGTTTTGGAGGCTCTACTATAGCATTTTGGATTGTTTGATCGCTCTTTCTTATTGATGCTTCATTGTTTGTTGCTGCCTTGGACCTGTGGTGTCTTTTTAACAGGCCGAATTTGCACTTTTTATTTGTTTATTTGAATCAGCCTACCGAATATAATAATCTTACAGACTTGCATAGCATTTTACGTAAACAAAGATTGTTCGTTATTGACTTAATAATCTACCTTTATCAAATAAAATAAATTATCATAGGAGAACTAATAATTTTGTGAAGACAAAGCATTTTCAAAAATTATACTTTTAAATTTTTCTCTAGACATACAAATATCAACAAGTGATGAGAAACAATTGTAATTAAATACACAATTAGATATTGGTTCATGATAGCCATAATTGGTTCTACGCTGAGGAGCATACAACAAGTCCCTTGAACGTATCGGTCTTTCAGGAGCATATATATATATTAATTAATAATAGCAATTCGAACGATTTTATTTTAATCGAAAATATATCTTTGACAAATGAAGCACAGGAAACTTCGCGACGAAGTTGCAGACTAGGCAAACCAAGCAGTTTACATCTCACAGTATATGATGGTAAGTTGTCATTTTGGTAATTTATTTTCCGTAGAACATATCTAGTAAATGCCTTTTGAATGGATTCAATACGATCAATATGTACGTTATAATATGCACACCAAACAATGGATGCATATTCAAGAATAGATTTAGCGATCGAAAAGTATAATGTCTTGAAGGTCTGAATTTTATGAAAGTCTTTGAAATTCCGCTTAAGAAAACCTAAGAAACGTCTTGATTTAATGATAATAGTGTTAATGTGAGGGGTAAACGCCAATTTAGTTTCAAAAATAATACCTGAGTGCTTGATATTATGTGTTCGAGAAACTATAGCATGATTAATTTTATAATCAAACAAGAACGGACAAGAGATGCGATGAAAAGTAATAATTTTACATTTTGATTTGTTAAGATCTAACTTATTTTTAGAGCACCAATTGGAAAGTATATTGAGATCATTCTGCAGTTGTAAGCAATCGCTTAGAGAGTTTATTCTAACGAATAGTTTTAAATCATCCGCAAATATTAGGCATTTGGCAAAAACAAAGCAAGTTGCTATATCATTAATGAAAAGCAGAAACATTAGTGGACCTAAGTGACTACCCTGAGGAACTCCCGAGGTGACCGTTATTATATCAGATATAATATTGCCAATCCTTACATATTGTTTGCGGTTATATAAATAGGCCACAATGCAGCTTAAAAAAGAGGAGTGGAAGCCGATAATTTATGAATGAGAAGAGGAATGCTGATCTTATCAAATGCCTTCGAGAAATCTGTATAAATAGTATCCACTTGAACACGATCATCAAAAGAACTTATAGTATAGTTCGGATATAATGTAAGATTAGTTACACATGAACTCCCCGTAATAAAGCCATGTTTCTCAGGGACTATATATTCCTTAACTAGAGAGCTAAGCTTAGAGCTAACTATATAATCTAGTAATTTAGGTACGACTTTCATAACAGAGACCGGTCTGTAATTCTCTATAGTACTTTTAGAACCTGCCTTAAATATAGGAGTGATTAATGAAATTTTCCACTCATCAAGAAAAGTACCGGTACTTAAGGATAGGTTAAAAATTTTGCATAAATGATCGGCCAAAAAAACAACGCAATTCTTTAGTAGCGAATGACATGGACATGGAATCGAGATCATTGAGACCCTTCAAGACATCATCAGGATTAATCGATAAATGACCAATATCCAAAGGGAATATATCAGTGTTAACGGGGTATTCATGATCCAATTCACTAAAAGATTTGCTACTATAAACCGATTTGAAGTAATAGGCAAAAAGATTGCAACTGGTGTGCAAATCGAACGACTTATTAGAACCGTAATTTAAAACATTAGGAAAAGAAGAAGTCGTACGCTCGGATTTAATAAAGGACCAAAAGGCCTTACTATTAGAGCTAATGCTGCTTTGAATTGAACACACGTATTGACCATACAAATACCTATGCAGGACCTCGTATTCCTTTCTAAGTCTATGGAACATCGCGTTATCAGCGCTCCTGCGGGTAGCCCTATATTGCTTGTATGCTTTTGTCTTAGCATTTTTCAATCTTATAAGACCATTTACAAACCAGTTAGGGTGTTTATTCCTACATTTAGATTTTTTAGCGACAAATTTATGTAGGCCTTCATGGACAACGTCAAGAAATTTGTTGTATGCTCTCAGCAGATCACAATGATCGAAAATGGACTAATTTGTGTTAGAGAAAAAGGTATTAAGATCTAAATAATTAACTATGTTAAAATTAAATTCAAT
Organism: Dioctria rufipes; assembly: GCA_963924295.1. Classification (NCBI taxonomy): domain Eukaryota; kingdom Metazoa; phylum Arthropoda; class Insecta; order Diptera; family Asilidae; genus Dioctria; species Dioctria rufipes. The sequence goes on along the minus strand of CAWUPM010001089.1, from coordinate 48,948 downwards.
TTTATCGGTAGAATTCTGTAAAGGAGCAAAATCATAAAGAGAAATATTAAAGCTAATGTCATTATGATGAAAATCAACTGGCGTCAGCGGACTTTTTACCTCACTAATGTCTACTACTAAATCAGGGATAACAAATAACAAATCTAGAGTTCTGCCAAAAATATTATTAATAGAATTAAATCTAAGCCTAATAAATTGTCTATGACAAAACTTTCTGGTTCAGAAGATACATTAATAGGTATTAGCATCGCGTCATCATCATTCCAGGTCCAAAGTAAATTACTTGGATTGAAGTCATATAAGTGGTGGTCCCTGATATTATCAGATAAACTAGTAGTATTGAGTATGTGCTCCTTGTAAACCTCAAGGGAAGAAGATGGAGGAATATAACTGATGCATATATCCAAGAAATTAGTGGTATTGAAGTTACTCACGCGAACACGAAGTTGCTCAATGATTCCCGACTCATTGGATAAGTGAATTTGTTCGCTAATGATAGAAGTACGTACTGCAATCATAACACCTTCTTGACGTGAAAAACCAGATGCGAGAGGACAACAACCTTTCCTATAGATTTTGTAGCAGCTCTCATCAACAATCTCACTATTTGAAATGCTATCATTTAACCAAGTTTACGTGATGGCGATGATTTCAAAGTTATTTTCAATTATTGAGAGATAAAAATCTCTCAATTTGCTTCCTAAGCCACGAACATTTTGATAATAGTATTTCAACCCATTCTCTTTATTATCAACGTTTAAAAAATTTATTGTGGAGAAGTCAACATTGGGAATAAGATCAGGCAATTCGGGGGAATCGGTTTCCATCGAATTATCAATTAAGACTGGATTTGAACTCGAAACCAACTCGTTTTTTGATGATTTGATGAATCTTCTGACACATGTGCCGGATGGCCAGATGTCAAGTACAAGCAATAAAGTGTTTAGGTACTCCTAGTTTGAATGACATGCATCTTTTTTCCATAATGACATGTAATTTGGTTGCTTGAAATACTAATCAAATTTGCAACATAATTTTTTATTTTATCAGGTGTAGCATCAGGACGTATACGTGATAAGTGCAAATGTCTGATATTGTTTATCCAACAATCTTTTTATTATTATGATGAGATCTTTTTTGAACAGTAGTCCAGTTGGAATTACGACTATAGGCGTCACTCGCATCAATAACCGCAGACGATATCTGCATATGACTCAATTCAGTAAGAGGCCTTGTTAATTTCAGTAGATATACCAGCAATATCGTTGAGGTTATTGCACTGATAAGACTTGCCTGCAGCATCTGTTATAGCTGGATAAATTTCCTTTGGTTGAGCTATGATTATTATCAGTTTCAGACAATAACCCACTGATAGATGATACTGAACTGGCTCGATGACAAGTAGAATCTATTGGTACTGTGGACGGATTGCGTTTAGATGTAGTAGTTGATAAATTTGTTTTTGGCTGGCATGATAGCACTACAGAGCGAGGGGCACTATTGTCACTAATTATTGATTGATGTTGATCTTTTTTTTCTAATGAAGATCTTATAGCAGAAAGTTCCTTTGTCAATTCATTCTTCAGATTGATATAAGCAGCTGCAAAATCCGCTAGAGGGTGTGAGATGCATGAAGGGCACTTCCAAAAGATCGAGTTGTAGGTCTCAATAAGCTTAACACAATTCTCTTCAAGTTTAGAGCACCGTCTGTGAAATAAATTAGCACAGAAACTATACCGCATGAATTTTTTATCAGAGATACGATCATTACATTTACCGCACGAATTGTTATCCATGACTGCAGCAAGCAAAACTTGTTAAACACAAAATCAAATGAGCGCTGATGACAAGCAATACTAAAAAGAAAAAAAAAACAAAAACCTTATGGAGCAATTATAAAGCGCGTCCGATCACGTCCAGCACCTAGGTAGGCATTCGGGGCATTTTCTGGATACGAACTGCTGGGATACGTTCACTTGGCCTTGGCTTGAACTTAAAGCTGTCGTTTGGCTTGGATCCCTGTTGACGTCTTCTAATTTAGGATGAAGCTGGCCTTGACTCAAATGGGTTGAAAAAACTCCTTAGGCAAACGAAAAATCTTTAAAAAAGGAATTTCATTGCAAAAAGAGGGCGCTCCATATAAGCAGGAACCGTATAATCGTCAGCACGGCTTGGTTCCTGCCTGCCGTATACGCCAAAGCAAACAGCCAACCTGACCTCATATATAGACTTAAAATAAATTTTAAGTGTGAATTATATGACCCGAAATACTACGTATTTATTTGAATGCCTAGCAAGATTTAGCCCTATGCGAGACTAGCATTTCATAGAGTTTTCCTATGAAAATTCATAGCGAAATAAGTCAATATGAAGTTGACTCAGTTTGCTCCTGAGTCTGCAGCTCGAGAATTAAGTTGAAAAAACTCTTTATGCAAACGAAAAATCTTTAAAAAAGAAATTTCATTGCAACAAGAGGCCGGAACCGTATAATCGTCAGTACGGCTTGGTTCCTGCCTGCCGTATACGCCAAAGTACTGACGATTATACGGTTCCTGCTTATATGAAACGCCAACTTAATTCTCGAGCTGCAGACTTAGCAGCAAACTGAGTCAATTTCATATTGACTTATTTCGCTATAAATTTTCATAGCAAAACTCTTTGACTCAAATTGCCGGAGAGGTTTTTTCACAGGCATGACCTCATGAGGTGGGGGCTCAATAATGGCCGATTTGATTTGCCGTGCTTTCTTTGGCGTTGGTGGCAATGTGCTCACTGGCCTCATTGGCTTAAAGGAAGTCAAAAGCTCTGGTATTGTAGGTGAGAAGTCTGCATCCATGGAATCTAGAGATTCTGGATGTAAAATTACCAGTATTTCCTCCATTAATTATAAACAAGGAAAATTATAAGGAAAAAAAGAGAAAAAAACTGAATCTAAAACTTGACCGCACTAATATACACTTGACAACTTTCGAAACTGATGTGAATTTTGGCGGATTTAAATATATATATAACGGCAAGTTCTGATATTTAGTAATGCCAGAGAGTAGTAGATTTTGGTGGGATTTTTTTTTGAAATATTTTTGAGAGCAGAGATTTAAAAATATTTTTGAAAAGTATACTTTAAAGGAATTTTATATTGGTTTTCTTTAATTGGAATGAGAGAACTTATGAGCTGATATGCCTTTCCTTCATTCAAACTGCTGAGAAGGTAGTGGTATTTAGAAGAATTAGAGAGCAATGGATTATTGTGGATGAGGTCCAAGTATGAGCTTCGAAATTTCAACCAATTTTCGTGGTCACCATTGAAGCTTGGTAGTTTGATATCTGGCAATCTAAGGGCTGCAAGCTGTGTCTTTGATTGTGTTGAAAGCACATTTGCAGTCTCGGTGTTTATTTGAACGCTCGGCTTTTATCGCGACTTGATGAGGTCAAGAACGAGTGCTTCGAGTGCACCATAGTCTGTTTCGAATGAGTCACGAATTTCTGTAGCTAACTGATCTAAATCGAGCTGTTCTAGTTCAGACTGAGTTGCGTCGAATTTTGCATAAATCGATGCGAGTCTGTTATGAATGGATTGTAGCTCAGATTCAGTGATTTTGGCTTTATTCTTCTCTACTTGGCTTTTGAAGAACGTAATTCTTCCCTTGATGCCGCTCCGTTGATTTCTTAGATACTCAACCTGCGATGCGATACTAACATCGGCATCATCGCCGGCCATGATAAACGACAGTATTGTAGAGTTGATCGCACTAAAATATCGACCGTATCGTATGCCCGTTCACCGTAAGAGTCTTTGGCGAACTTATTGAACCTTAAACGCACTTAAGATTTTAGGTACGCGACGCAAGGCAATTTCTCGGATTAATAAGATTGTCTGCTGAGCACGAAGTTACGAGCGACCGAGATTTCCGTATGATCCGGCTCGATTGGACCAAAAATATGTTGGCAGAATAATAATAATAAAGAAACGTGGACTGTAAAGAGGTAAAATATCGATAGGTGGTTAAAGAAAAACTCTTGTCGCTATGCTAAACAATTCTTTATTAAACGATGAATTACAGATTGCGGCAGTCGTAGTGAAGGCTCTCGATAGACTGAGGACTTGACTCTAAAACAATTTCTAAAATAACTGAACTAAAAGCCTTACATTTGATGAGAGCAATAACCAAAAATCAAACTTAAACAAAGAGAGAAAATAGGAACTTATATAAGACTACTACTACTATATGCCTTAACAATATCTATGAAATCGATGCTTTCCAGAAATAAAGAAGAAAGTTTTTCATCCAAAAACGAGTCGACTTTCCCCTACCAACAGGTCGAAAAATCAGGATATTCCAACAAAGTACGCAAAAAGTAAAGACGGAGAGATGTTATTTGTGAAAATGATGCACAAGGAATCTACTAAAGTTATGTTGGTCTAAAGGCATAAGGAATATTCATTATAAGGATCAGTTTTTGAAATCCTGGCTTTCCCTAACATAAGGACCATAGAATAGAAACAAGAACAGGATGGTTGAATAAATAGAATAAAATAAAATAGAATAGAATAGAATAGAATAGGATAGAGAGAGAAAAAATCGAATCGAATAGAATAAAATAGTATAGAATAAAATAGGATAGAATAAAATAGAAAAAACACCAGAAACAGAAGCAAAGGAATAGCAAGAAAGTAGACTTAAAAATAGACGAGCAGAAACCAGTAAGCAAAACAAAACAGGGAATAGAGTGATAGAAAACCAAATATAAGAAGAATAGAATAAGAACAGGAACAGAATAATTGGAAAAGTAAGAAAAATAGACAAAACACCGGAAACAGAAAAGAAAAATAAACGTAAATAGACTAGAAATAGATAGACTAAGAAATAGACCAACAAGAACTAGGATAGGAATAACAGGGAGTAGGGCAATAGGATACCTAGCATAAGAGAAAAAAGAAAATAAGACAAGAGAAAGGTTAAGGAGGGAAATTACAAATAAGAAAGGACGATAGATAGAAAATGTAGAATATAATACAAAAGGGAAAGGAGGGTTATATATAGAAAACAAAGGTCACAAAGTGACATACTAAGCAGAAACATAGAAATAGAGACATAATAGAAATAAGACATAACAAAAGAAAAACAGAGGGATAAAAAGAAGGGAAACAAAAATTAATGTAGCAACAAGAAAATTAGGTGATGAATTAGGGATACAATAGAAATAGCATACCAAATAGAAGCACACTAGCAAATCCGAGTAAACAAGTGAAGCATAAAACAATGTAAATATGGACTAAATACAAACACGAGGAGAGGGGGAGACTAATTAAAAAGATAAATGAAAAGAGAAAAGAGGAATTTATATAAAAAATAAACGAAATTCGAGATTTCAAGGGGTGCAAAAGGGGGGTGGGGGGGTGAGCAACTACAGCAATGGTGACAACACCAATATAAGATTATCACAACAGAAGAAAGCCATGCTGAATAATGATAAGAGGCATGGTCAGATGAGAATCTCAGCTAAGAAAAAACTTCAAATTTCATATAAATAGAAGCGCACATCACAATGAAACCTCATTAGTGAAGTGAAAGTTGAAGTGATAACACCTAATAAACAGTGAAAAAGTGAAAATAAATAAATAGTATTAGAACAGTATACACGCACACAGAACCACAGTGAAAAGTGTAGACAAAAGCATTTCACCTATATAAGTGTAACACACACACATACATGAAAAAGTGGTGAATAGGCACAGAAAAATAGGAGAAAGAGGTGAGTCATAGATTAAGCGATTTATAAAATATTTTAGATTCAACAAATAATTGCGACACATACATACATAAACACAACGGCACAAAGGATTAAATTGAATAAAAGAGTAAATAAATAAATAATATAAAAGAGAGTAAAATTCAACAGTGGGAACAAGAAGAATATGGAACGAGGACACCAGAGAGGAACACCAGATAAATCTTGAAACACTGATGAGGTTTTTTTCAAAACCAAAAATAATAAAAGAGTAAAGGAAAAGAAGAGGCCAAGAAGAAGAACAAAAAATTAGAAAAGGTGGAGGGGGGGGGGAGAAATGGGGGAAAAAACTTGAGTTTTATTTTATTTATTTTTATATTGACTTAATAAATTATACTGGATATTGATTACATTACATTAATACGCTATATTAAATTATCATATATATTACTACAGAACCGATAGAAAAGACATGCCCTGAAAAAGAAGAGCATAAAAATAATAATAATAAAAATAAAAATAGGAAACAGTAAGAATAGAAAAATAATAGTGAAAGCATAGATGTGATACAGAAATAAAATAAGAATAGAAATATTTAGTAAAGAGCATAGGAATAAAGGCACTGAAAAGGAAGAGCATCAAAATATAAAATAGTGAAAGTAATGAAAGTGTTAAAGAGAAATAGTGTAATGAAATGATCGTTAATGTTAGTAATGTTTTGATGATATCGCCATTAAAGATGATGTTGTGTTATCATTGGTGATGTTGCTACCATGTTGATTGTTGTCATTGCTGCTGTGGATGTTGTGGTTGCTGCGGTTGGTGTCATTGTCACCTATGGTGTCGATAATAGTGATGATGGTAGTGATGATGATATCGGCGTTGGTGATGGCGATGGTGTTGCTGATTGTGGTGGTGCGCCTATGATGATGGTGGCAATGGTGAGGAGGTCGATGATGAGATTGAAGTTAACGATGATCTGAGTGTAGCTTACGTTACTAGGTGGTGATGATAGAATAGTATAGATCTAGGTAACAAGAAACGTTGATAATAATATTAAGATTAGTAAAATTAGTAAAAATTAAAGAAAAAATAATGACCTAATAAAAAAAGGAAGAGCATAAATATAAATAAAATATAGAACTAATGACTACATACTATAATGATGAAAATGCACTGAAAAAGAAGAGCATAAGATAAAATTAAGAAATAAAAATAATAGTGTAATAATAGAATAGTGTAACAGTGAAATAGAGCAATAGGGTAATAAAATGATAGTTGGTGTTAGTAATTCTGTTAATTGCTATCGCCACTATCGAGGGGGTTAAGTCAATATCAATACAATTGCCATTTGATGTTGCTACCGCTATTGATGTTAATATTGCTGGTGTTGTTACTGCCGTCTGTATTGTGGTTGCTGCCAAGGGTGTCATTGTCATTGATGGTATCCTTGTTGTTGTTGACATAGTGGTGTCAATGATGATAATGGTGGTAATGATAGTGATGGTGGTGGTGATGATGGTATTGGTGATGGTGAAATTGGTGATGATGATATTGGCAATATGTATGATTACAATGTAGAGTAATGTAAAGACATAGGTAACAAAGACTACTAGTGACCCCTTAGATGAAAAATAAACTAGGGCTAGAGCCTTGTTGGGAGAAACGCGCAGAAGGAGGCCCCCACCAAGAGAAAACAATGCATACATGTGCGTACCTGTAGCCAACACATGCAATCACAAGAATGTCCTTGCAGCGTGAAGTCGCAGAAATCATGTAATCGGTACGTGTGTAATATAATATAGCCAAAATAACCATAAATGTGGGATAAACAATGAACACAATAGCATTAAACGAAAACACACACACAAAAAAACACAAAACAAGCATAAAAACACGAGTATATAGGGAAAGCAAGAAAAAGAAAAGACACGAAAAAAGAGAAACTATGAACAAAGAACTGAGCTAAAAGTAGAGAAACCCTAAAATAAATACTAATGAAAAAATAAAATATAATTAGCATAATAATGGTGGGAATATAATGAATTTTCCTTTAATAAAGCACACGAAGATAGAAACTGTTTGTAACACCATCCTTAACAGGACACATAAGAAGAAAGCCACCACCAAAAATGGATTTCAGAGAGGTAAGCGGGGGGTTTAAAAACCTAACATGCTACGAAATGGAACCAAACATTAGAGCATTGTTATCATATGGACCGAAGTTCATACCACCCAACCAAGACAGAGATCCCATAAACACTATGATCACGCTGAATAATGTCGCGGATGTGGTTGAGGAGGAGACACCAATGGAATATAGGGAAAAAACCAGGGCCATGGCAAGGAATACAAACAGATACGAAGGAGAAAATGAAGAAAGAACATTAACAGCGAAAGAAAACAAAATAATAGAAACAGTGGGAAAGATTAGAAAAATACTAAAACTAAGGACAGACATCAAAATAATGGAAGCAGACAAAGGGAGTAGAAAACGGTTTATACAGGGAAATTGACACCAACGACATCCTAAAGACACAGAAGTCAATGGAGAATGCATACTTAAATAAACTAGAAGCAATCAAAAAGAGCGGACTATATTTGGTAAGAAGAAACAACCAGAGGAACACACACCTAAGTGAAGAGGACGTAGATATGCTTAGAAAATTAAGAGACTACGAGAATGAGATAAGCATACTACATCCTGTAATAAAAATTCACAAGGAAATACCAAAGATGAGACCAATTGTATCAAAAATTGGCGCGATAAATACATAACTCGGAGAATACATTAACAGGGCACTAGACAGAATGCGACACCTAGACTGCCTAAAAGAAAACCAAAACGTTCAGAACAAGATGGACCTTCTGAAGGAAATAAAAGAACTAGAATGGAATGAAGGACATGTACTCATAACAATGGACATCAAGGAAATGTACAATAGCCTTGATCTAAAGATGCTTAAAGAGAGCATTAAAAATGAAATTGGACCCAGAATAAACAAGGAATACAACATGGAGAACCTGCTAAACCTGATAGACTTTGACCTAAAGCAGGCAAACTATTTCAAGGTGGATAAGAAAATATACAAACAAATAAAAGGAACCCCAATGGGAGGAAAGACATCGGGAAAATACGCTAGCCTATTTATAGGCCTAGCCATGAACAGGATATACGGGAAACTCAGAAAAATGGGCGTAAAAATACTGAAGATTTATGTGGGCGACTTCTTATTATACCTAAAAGATCAAAACATAAATGCAGTTAAGAGAACAATAGAAAATGAACTCAATATGGAACTCACGATTGAAAGGGAAAACAACGAAAGAGAGATTAACTACCTAGACATAACGATCATTAGAACAAACCAAGAATTTAAAACGAAATGGTTCAAAAAACGAATTGCATCCAACAGACTAATCAACTACATGTCCAACCAACCTAACACATTTAAGAGGAATACCATAGTAGAGAGAGTGAGCTATGCAATTAAAACGACGGACATGGAATACATTGAAGACACTCTAGAAACACTAGTAAGCGAGATAGACGATAATAGCTACCCAAGAAGCATAACACAAAGATATTTTGAACAGGGCATAAACAAAACTGAAGTAGAAGCCCCAAAGAAGCAGAAAATAATAAAATACCTGGAAGAAAAATGTGGAATAAATATAGAGAACACAAAAACGGAGAAAAGAAAGCTGGACCAAACAGGAAAGACAGACAAGGAAGACAACAACTCAGAAAATAGAAGAAAGAAATTCATCAAAATACAATACCTAAAGAGTACAACGATGGAACACATGGTAGACATTAACCGGACGGCACAGAACATAAAATTAATACAATACAACCCACCAACCACAAACATAAGGAGCATATACAATGCAAAAAGAAATAGAAACAAGAAGAATAAAGAAGGGACACACATACACAGAGCCAAGGACATGAGAAACCACATAACAGAACCTGAGAAATGGAATAATGTCATAATACTAAAATGCAGAGACTGCGGGAATAAATACATTGTCCATACAGGAAGAATGGACACGAAGGAGATGATTAGGAAACAACTTGATGACACTAAAGGCATAATTAACAGACACATCAGCATTAGAAGGCACAGAATCAATGAGGAGGTTAAAATAATAGACAAAATCAGAAATAGAATGAAAGCAGCTAAATACATAGCAGCGTATATAGGTAATAATAGCACTAAGGAAAGCAAAATAATAAACCTGGGGAACATGGAGACAAGCACACACTACATAAGGAAATACACCGACAATAGAGAGCAATCAAGGATAGTAGCCACACAAAAAACATAAAAAAGGGGTATAAAAGATCCAAATAGGAGTAGAACAGAAAGGGAAAGAGAAGAAGAAGAGGACAGGTAGCAGAACAAAACAAGGAAGAGGACAATAGGGAACCTAATATAAGGACCATAGAATAGAAACAGGAACAGGATGGTTGAATAAATAGAATAAAATAAAATAGAATAGAATAGAATAGAATAGGATAGAGAGAGAAAAAATCGAATCGAATAGAATAAAATAGTATAGAATAAAATAGGATAGAATAAAATAGAAAAAACACCAGAAACAGAAGCAAAGGAATAGCAAGAAAGTAGACTTAAAAATAGACGAGCAGAAACCTGTAAGCAAAACAAAACAGGGAATAGAGTGATAGAAAACCAAATATAAGAAGAATAAAATAAGAACAGGAACAGAATAATTGGAAAAGTAAGAAAAATAGACAAAACACCGGAAACAGAAAAGAAAAATAAACGTAAATAGACTAGAAATAGATAGACTAAGAAATAGACCAACAAGAACTAGGATAGGAATAACAGGGAGTAGGGCAATAGGATACCTAGCATAAGAGAAAAAAGAAAATAAGACAAGAGAAAGGTTAAGGAGGGAAATTACAAATAAGAAAGGACGATAGATAGAAAATGTAGAATATAATACAAAAGGGAAAGGAGGGTTATATATAGAAAACAAAGGTCACAAAGTGACATACTAAGCAGAAACATAGAAATAGAGACATAATAGAAATAAGACATAACAAAAGAAAAACAGAGGGATAAAAAGAAGGGAAACAAAAATTAATGTAGCAACAAGAAAATTAGGTGATGAATTAGGGATACAATAGAAATAGCATACCAAATAGAAGCACACTAGCAAATCCGAGGAAACAAGTGAAGCATAAAACAATGTAAATATGGACTAAATACAAACACGAGGAGAGGGGGAGACTAATTAAAAAGATAAATGAAAAGAGAAAAGAGGAATTTATATAAAAAATAAACGAAATTCGAGATTTCAAGGGGTGCAAAAGGGGGGGGGGGGGTGAGCAAATACAGCAATGGTGACAACACCAATATAAGATTATCACAACAGAAAAAAGCCATGCAATCAATCAATCAGAGTTCTTCACACGCGATTTACGAAACGAAACGAATTTTGACTGTCTTAAACCGAACCGATATCCCGGGATATTTGATAAAATACACGTACAGGCTTTAATTTTAGCCTAGGTTTCACTTTTGTCTTTGATACACTTTCACTTTAATTGTTCGAAAATAATTAACTCTAAGTTACGCGATGTCGAAAATTATTTACAGCTTGTTGCGCGACAGCAAGCTGTGTTCTTGTCATTATTTGATATTGGGATGTGTGGATTTAGAGGAATAGGAAAGTTGGATGGGAGTGGGAGGTTGTGGAATATTAGAGATTTCTCTAGCTTGCTTTGTGTTGAGGACTGGCGTTTCTTCCAACATGGTGAGAGATTTCCCGAGAGTCCAGGATGGTCCAGCGTTGATAAGTCCCACGATGATCGAGATGCCAGGATGGTGTCCTATCCACGGTTGTGGCTTCCTTTATTAGTGAAGAAAGTAAATCTTTCGCCCAGGTAATAAATGTTTCTCGTTTCCGAGTTAATAAGGTGGAGAGGTGATAAGTAGTTGAGGTTTTCAACTTGAAGTTGCGTTGAAAGCTGGCTAATGAGGGGGTTAGGATGTTGAGAGATCTTCTCAAGTTGTTTGATCGCGAGAGAAAGGAGATATTCCTCAATTGGAATGATGTTTGCACTTTCGTACAAGAAGGTGTTGGGAAAGTAGTGTCCGTCAGGTTTCCTGTACACACCTGTACAGGCCCTTAGGATCTTTCTTTCGAGGGCACTGATTTGCTTCATATAAGATGGCGAAATGGTGTGCCAGATGGGGAAGCAATAGCAGATAATTGGGCGGATAAGCTGTTTGTATATAAGCAGCTTTGTATCTTTCGGGAGACCGTTTCTCCTTCTGATAATAGGGTTGAGTAGGGAGTAAGCGTAGTTGGCTTTCTTCATGGTCAGCTTGGCGTGATTGTTGAATTTCAACAGATTATTGAAGGAGACACCAAGATATTTGGTGTTCTTTGAAGGCTGAAGCTTTTCATTATTGACTTCGATTTCAATGTTGTTGGCTCGAGTGGCTATATTGGGTCTTCCCCTTGTGGAGGGATTTCGGATGCAAATCATTTCAGATTTGTTCAGATTAATTTTGATGCCCCACTTTCTGTAGAATTCATAAAGTTTGAGAACATGCCGCTCAACTTTGATAGCAGCGAAATTGGATAACATGGAGTGGGCGTAGGTGAGGGAGTCGTCAGCATAAAGCAGTGTGGTGGAATTAGAGTCATTGGAAGGCTGATCGTAAGTGAAAAGATTGAAGAGAATTGGTCCGAGGACCGAACCTTGGGGGACACCAGCACTGACTGATGTTGCCTGAGATTTGGTGTTCTCGATTTCTATGTAGAAATTTCGAGATGAGAGAAAGCTATGTATAACCCGGGTGAGATAAGGCGGGAACTCGAGGTTTATAATTTTGAAAATTAGCCCGTTTGTCCAAACTGAGTCAAACGCTTTCTCTACATCAAGGAAGCAGCCTACTGTCTGCTCCCTTTTGTTGAGGGCGTTTGTGGAATCAGAGAGGAATTTGAGCAAAGCGTGAAAAGTGGAGTGCTGGGGCTTGAAGCCGAATTGGGTGTCCTGCCTGATATTTAGATCGAGGCAGGTATTTTCAATGTGTTGGCGGACTATTTTTTCGAAAAGTTTGCCCAGGTTGGACAGAAGAGAGATTGGCCGGAACTCGTTAAGGTTTTCCGAGTTTCCTTTTTTGGGAATTGGAACTATGCGAGCGGTTTTCCAGGCATCAGGAAAGTAAGAATTATTGAGGCAATTATTGAAGATAATTGTAAGAAATTCTATGGCGACAGGTGGGAGGTTTTTGATAACTTTGTTGGGAATGTTATCTGGGCCAGCGGACTTTTTGCCTCTGATAGACCTGATTAGGGCGAAAACGTGAGCAGGATTTGAGAATATGCTTAAATCATCCGGATTTAAGGACGTGTTTGTGGAGTTGAAGACTGTGGTGGAGGATCCCACTGCCTGGGCAGTGAAATCATCAACAGTCGAGTCTACAGTGGTCCTAAAAGTTGCATCGCTTAGAGATGAGTTGTCTTTGAAAGTGGATTGGAAATATTCCGCGAAAGCGTTGCATTTTTCTTGGGGAAGGTTGTAAGCGTTGGTGCCGCTTAAAATGGTTTTGGGGAGTTTTGCTTTTCTGTTGCAAACAGTGTTTATGTCCTGAAAGCAGTGTGGACCAGGTTGAATGGAAGCCAGTTTCTTCCTAAACTCTTTATCGAGAAACATTTTCGTTTGTTCCTCAATAATTGTTGACAAGCAATTAATTTGCGACAACACAGTTCTGTAGGCTGGGTTGTGGCTATTAAGGGTTCGGTGAAAAATACGGTTAAGTACTTTTCGAAGTTTCTGCCTAAATTTATATAATTTTTGCAGTTGAGGCGGGAGATTTTTGTATTTGTAGTGTTTGCTCGGCACTACACTGGAAAAGAAGGCGACATTTCCTTCAATGGCGTTGTTGAGGAAGTCAATGTGGAAGTCAATTTCCAAGTTCGTGAGGTTCCGTTGCGAGTCAGGTAGATTTCCTGCGAGAAATTGGGAGAGCCTGTCTTGAAATTGTTGCCAGTCAACGTCTTTGAGTGAAGTTGAAGCTTGAGGGTCAGAAGTCAAGATATTTAACGGTGCGCTGGGAGTGATTGAGAGTTCAACAGCCAAGTGATCGGATTCAGCCATATGTGCTGTGCAGACGTAATTTGAGAATTGGGGTAGGAGATTAATTAGATTAGAGGTTGCGATATAGAAGTCGAGAGTTGACCCAGATCGCGGGAAGGTCGGAGTATCTTGCGAGACGACGACAAAATCATGGTTGGTATTAAAGAGGAGCCAGTCATGTACTGCCTTGCCAGACGGACTTACGACAGAATCATTCCACAACGGGTGCCTGGCGTTGAAATCTCCACCCAGCACCGTGTATGTGAAATTGTCCGAGATCTGAGCAATGCTGTTTAAATTATTCTTGATATCAGCTCCCGTGGCGTGACATCTATTGTATAGGGCGATTAAGAGAAGAGACTCGTTGTCTCGAAGTTTTAATTTGACAGCAGTGCATTCCATATTGGAAAGGTTACTAGTTTTCACCTCTTCGAATTTGAGGTTTTCCTTAATGAGAAGGGCTGTGCCTAGGGTGTTCTCAGACTTGTCCTGGCGGACGAAGTTATAGTGCTCAAAAGCCAACTTATGTCTCTCAGTGAGGAGAGTTTCAGAGAGGAACATGAACGTGGGTTTATGCTCAATAAGGAATAGGTTTAGGGCTGCTCTTTTGCTGTGCTTTACCAGCGAATTGCAGTTAAGTGACATAATTTTCAGCTTACTTATTTGCCTAGACATAGTCCAAATGCAAATTGAAGGTAAGCTGCTTGTTTTTCCGAGATGGAAGAAAGCTTCCTGTATTTAGGAAGGAAATTATTGATTTTGCCCATAAGGGCGAAAAGGTCGCAGCCAAATAGAGACTTGGCTTCGTTGGTGCAGAAATCGTCAATTTCTGTCACTCTAGGTTTTCTAGGAGCTGCCTTGGGGGCAGACCTAGGTGCTGCTTGGGGTTTGGGAGCTGTGGGTTTAACGGAGTTATTATTGTTAAACGTGTTTTTTGATATTACCTGGGCAAAAGATTTACCTGGTTGCACATAGTTCCTTGTGGCTTCCTTCACGAATTCCTCACGCTGGCGACGCTCCTCGATCTTCTTGGCACGTTGTTGTACAACCTCCTTGTACTTGGAGCAACCTCTATAACCGGCTGGATGTCCTTCCGATTTACAGTTGATGCAGTATGGGGCACCTTCCTTCTGGTTTATTCGCTCACACTCTCCTGGCAAGTGGGCATTTTTGCACTTCACGCATTTGTAGTCGACTGCACAATTTCTTGCAACGTGGCCGAAAGCCTGGCAACGCTTGCACTCAGAGACTCCCGATGCGCGATATTTTTCCCAATAAATAACCTGGTTGAGTAAGCGACTAGTGGCCATTATGTATTTCGAATCGTAGTTTCCTCCAAAATTAACTACGAAGGAGTTTAATTCCTTGGTCCTGGGAGTTTTAAAATGACTAACTGAATTTATGGCGAAACCACGCAGTTTTTGTTCTAATGCTGCCTTTACATCATCGGCTTGGTATGTGTGCTGAATACCTTTCAGCAGAAGTGTCGTTGTTCTGTCACATTTAGGCGTAAAAGTATAGCTTTGCACGCCGATGTCCTTGACAGTATTGAAGAGAGTCCTATGGTCGTCTTGCGTTATTGGCTTGATGATGCACTTGGTGCCCTTTGACGTCTTTATGAAGAACTTTGGCCTCATCTGTAGCTTATCAAGCTCGCAATTGAATGCTCTGACATTCAAGTTCTGGCAGACGATAGGAGGAGGTCTCGCTGTCTTCACACTTGGCTTTTCAATTTGGGCCTCAGTTGCTTTGGGCTGGATTTCAAAGTCCTTCCGGTTTCCAAGGATTTGATAGTATCCACCAGTATTTTTCTCTCGGCTTGGTTCCTGCTTCGACCCCGCTGCTTTTCTTTTTGCTGGCGTTCCGGCTGATCGTGGCGATGACATTGGGCTTCTCTTAGCCTTCCGCTTTCCGTTTTCGACGATTGTGAAATTGTTTTTATCCTCTTCATACTCAGACGAACCCGATTCTGATGAAGATGACTCGGCCGAGTCAGTACACATTGATTCCACATCGCTGGTTGTTACATCTGCATTCAAAGCTGGCGAAGTGTCTGTGCCGCTGAGCATGTTACTGGCTGATTCATCAATGGCAACTTCTGGGATAGCCATTTCATATTTAATGTATAGTTTTCTTAGGCTGCTTTCAACTGCGGCCCTTAGAGCTGATTTTTCAGCTTCAAATTTGGATTTTTTGTTTTCCACAATATCACTCATGTTGAATTACACTTAATCTTTAATTTTAATCTCGAAAATGTGTCCTTTATCACCGCACTTGTTCAGGTTTATATAAATGTTCACTGTCATACACAGCACTAAAGGGTGTCCTTATCACCACACTTTTGTTTTATTCACTTCACTAGTGTTTATTATGTTAGTGGCTTTGTGTTGTACATCAATCTTACTCTTTCGAAATATACCCATACCCAACACAAAGCACTAATCCCTTTAATTGTCCCACTACACTCACACACACAGATCTAATTCGCATGAAATGCCGTCGGCAAATATTTGAATTATTTTATGACCTCTCCGGGATTTTCACTGTCACATTGATGTTGTCGCTGTATCACACTGCTAATTGCTTGAGTGATGACTGTGATGAGTGATGACTGTGAATGAAGAAAGCCATGCTGAATAATGATAAGAGGCATGGTCAGATGAGAATCTCAGCTAAGAAAAAACTTTAAATTTCATATAAATAGAAGCGCACATCACAATGAAACCTCATTAGTGAAGTGAAAGTTGAAGTGATAACACCTAATAAACAGTGAAAAAGTGAAAATAAATAAATAGTATTAGAACAGTATACACGCACACAGAACCACAGTGAAAAGTGTAGACAAAAGCATTTCACCTATATAAGTGTAACACACACACATACATGAAAAAGTGGTGAATAGGCACAGAAAAATAGGAGAAAGAGGTGAGTCATAGATTAAGCGATTTATAAAATATTTTAGATTCAACAAATAATTGCGACACATACATACATAAACACAACGGCACAAAGGATTAAATTGAATAAAAGAGTAAATAAATAAATAATATAAAAGAGAGTAAAATTCAACAGTGGGAACAAGAAGAATATGGAACGAGGACACCAGAGAGGAACACCAGATAAATCTTGAAACACAGATGAGGTTTTTTTCAAAACCAAAAATAATAAAAGAGTAAAGGAAAAGAAGAGGCCAAGAAGAAGAACAAAAAACTAGAAAAGGTGGAGGGGGGGGGGAGAAATGGGGGAAAAAAGTTGAGTTTTATTTTATTTATTTTTATATTGACTAAATAAATTATACTGGATATTGATTACATTACATTAATACGCTATATTAAATTATCATATATATTACTACAGAACCGATAGAAAAGACATGCCCTGAAAAAGAAGAGCATAAAAATAATAATAATAAAAATAAAAATAGGAAACAGTAAGAATAGAAAAATAATAGTGAAAGCATAGATGTGATACAGAAATAAAATAAGAATAGAAATATTTAGTAAAGAGCATAGGAATAAAGGCACTGAAAAAGAAGAGCATCAAAATATAAAATAGTGAAAGTAATGAAAGTGTTAAAGAGAAATAGTGTAATGAAATGATCGTTAATGTTAGTAATGTTTTGATGATATCGCCATTAAAGATGGTGTTGTGTTATCATTGGTGATGTTGCTACCATGTTGATTGTTGTCATTGCTGCTGTGGATGTTGTGGTTGCTGCGGTTGGTGTCATTGTCACCTATGGTGTCGATAATAGTGATGATGGTAGTGATGATGATATCGGCGTTGGTGATGGCGATGGTGTTGCTGATTGTGGTGGTGCGCCTATGATGATGGTGGCAATGGTGAGGAGGTCGATGATGAGATTGAAGTTAACGATGATCTGAGTGTAGCTTACGTTACTAGGTGGTGATGATAGAATAGTATAGATCTAGGTAACAAGAAACGTTGATAATAATATTAAGATTAGTAAAATTAGTAAAAATTAAAGAAGAAATAATGACCTAATAAAAAAAGGAAGAGCATAAATATAAATAAAATATAGAACTAATGACTACATACTATAATGATGAAAATGCACTGAAAAAGAAGAGCATAAGATAAAATTAAGAAATAAAAATAATAGTGTAATAATAGAATAGTGTAACAGTGAAATAGAGCAATAGGGTAATAAAATGATAGTTGGTGTTAGTAATACTGTTAATTGCTATCGCCACTATCGAGGGGGTTAAGTCAATATCAATACAATTGCCATTTGATGTTGCTACCGCTATTGATGTTAATATTGCTGGTGTTGTTACTGCCGTCTGTATTGTGGTTGCTGCCAAGGGTGTCATTGTCATTGATGGTATCCTTGTTGTTGTTGACATAGTGGTGTCAATGATGATAATGGTGGTAATGATAGTGATGGTGGTGGTGATGATGGTATTGGTGGTGGTGATGGTGGCGGAGATGGTGAAATTGGTGATGATGATATTGGCAATATGTATGATTACAATGTAGAGTAAGGTAAAAACGTAGGTAACAAAGACTACTAGTGACCCCTTAGATGAAAAATAAACTATGGCTGGAGCCTTGTTGGGAGAAACGCGCAGAAGGAGACCCCCACCAAGAGAAAACAATGCATACATGTGCGTACCTGTAGCCAACACATGCAATCACAAGAATGTCCTTGCAGCGTGAAGTCGCAGAAATCATGTAATCGGTACGTGTGTAATATAATATAGCCAAAATAACAATAAGGAACCTCAAAAATAAAAGATTAGTTAACAAACATATTGTGCAAGAAAACGCACATAATATACAAACTGAACGTTTTAAGCATAGGAAAACTTCTGATGAGTCCCGTGGCGGGGACGAAACTTGTTAAGTACAGCCGAACAGGAGCCTACACGGCATCCCATTATAAATCTGAAACCCCTGATATATTTTTTGTTTAACCATGACGTGATGCGGAGAACGCATTTAAATACATACTACCATTTGATAGCACAATGAACTGTCCTGCTACGCGGAACAGCGCACTGTCCCGCTACGCGGAACAGATATACATATAAGAAGATGTAAAAAACCCCTCAAAAGAATGGGACACAGACAAGAGAAGACATGCACCACAAAACGAACAATAACAGAAATAGAATACAAACACAAAACACAATAAACACATCATCCACACCGCTTTAAGAGGAAACTTCTCTAGTAATGATCTGAGCAATGCTGTTTAAATTATTCTTGATATCAGCTCCCGTGGCGTGACATCTATTGTATAGGGCGATTAAGAGAAGAGACTCGTTGTCTCGAAGTTTTAATTTGACAGCAGTGCATTCCATATTGGAAAGGTTACTAGTTTTCACCTCTTCGAATTTGAGGTTTTCCTTAATGAGAAGGGCTGTGCCTAGGGTGTTCTCAGACTTGTCCTGGCGGACGAAGTTATAGTGCTCAAAAGCCAACTTATGTCTCTCAGTGAGGAGAGTTTCAGAGAGGAACATGAACGTGGGTTTATGCTCAATAAGGAATAGGTTTAGGGCTGCTCTTTTGCTGTGCTTTACCAGCGAATTGCAGTTAAGTGACATAATTTTCAGCTTACTTATTTGCCTAGACATAGTCCAAATGCAAATTGAAGGTAAGCTGCTTGTTTTTCCGAGATGGAAGAAAGCTTCCTGTATTTAGGAAGGAAATTATTGATTTTGCCCATAAGGGCGAAAAGGTCGCAGCCAAATAGAGACTTGGCTTCGTTGGTGCAGAAATCGTCAATTTCTGTCACTCTAGGTTTTCTAGGAGCTGCCTTGGGGGCAGACCTAGGTGCTGCTTGGGGTTTGGGAGCTGTGGGTTTAACGGAGTTATTATTGTTAAACGTGTTTTTTGATATTACCTGGGCAAAAGATTTACCTGGTTGCACATAGTTCCTTGTGGCTTCCTTCACGAATTCCTCACGCTGGCGACGCTCCTCGATCTTCTTGGCACGTTGTTGTACAACCTCCTTGTACTTGGAGCAACCTCTATAACCGGCTGGATGTCCTTCCGATTTACAGTTGATGCAGTATGGGGCACCTTCCTTCTGGTTTATTCGCTCACACTCTCCTGGCAAGTGGGCATTTTTGCACTTCACGCATTTGTAGTCGACTGCACAATTTCTTGCAACGTGGCCGAAAGCCTGGCAACGCTTGCACTCAGAGACTCCCGATGCGCGATATTTTTCCCAATAAATAACCTGGTTGAGTAAGCGACTAGTGGCCATTATGTATTTCGAATCGTAGTTTCCTCCAAAATTAACTACGAAGGAGTTTAATTCCTTGGTCCTGGGAGTTTTAAAATGACTAACTGAATTTATGGCGAAACCACGCAGTTTTTGTTCTAATGCTGCCTTTACATCATCGGCTTGGTATGTGTGCTGAATACCTTTCAGCAGAAGTGTCGTTGTTCTGTCACATTTAGGCGTAAAAGTATAGCTTTGCACGCCGATGTCCTTGACAGTATTGAAGAGAGTCCTATGGTCGTCTTGCGTTATTGGCTTGATGATGCACTTGGTGCCCTTTGACGTCTTTATGAAGAACTTTGGCCTCATCTGTAGCTTATCAAGCTCGCAATTGAATGCTCTGACATTCAAGTTCTGGCAGACGATAGGAGGAGGTCTCGCTGTCTTCACACTTGGCTTTTCAATTTGGGCCTCAGTTGCTTTGGGCTGGATTTCAAAGTCCTTCCGGTTTCCAAGGATTTGATAGTATCCACCAGTATTTTTCTCTCGGCTTGGTTCCTGCTTCGACCCCGCTGCTTTTCTTTTTGCTGGCGTTCCGGCTGATCGTGGCGATGACATTGGGCTTCTCTTAGCCTTCCGCTTTCCGTTTTCGACGATTGTGAAATTGTTTTTATCCTCTTCATACTCAGACGAACCCGATTCTGATGAAGATGACTCGGCCGAGTCAGTACACATTGATTCCACATCGCTGGTTGTTACATCTGCATTCAAAGCTGGCGAAGTGTCTGTGCCGCTGAGCATGTTACTGGCTGATTCATCAATGGCAACTTCTGGGATAGCCATTTCATATTTAATGTATAGTTTTCTTAGGCTGCTTTCAACTGCGGCCCTTAGAGCTGATTTTTCAGCTTCAAATTTGGATTTTTTGTTTTCCACAATATCACTCATGTTGAATTACACTTAATCTTTAATTTTAATCTCGAAAATGTGTCCTTTATCACCGCACTTGTTCAGGTTTATATAAATGTTCACTGTCATACACAGCACTAAAGGGTGTCCTTATCACCACACTTTTGTTTTATTCACTTCACTAGTGTTTATTATGTTAGTGGCTTTGTGTTGTACATCAATCTTACTCTTTCGAAATATACCCATACCCAACACAAAGCACTAATCCCTTTAATTGTCCCACTACACTCACACACACAGATCTAATTCGCATGAAATGCCGTCGGCAAATATTTGAATTATTTTATGACCTCTCCGGGATTTTCACTGTCACATTGATGTTGTCGCTGTATCACACTGCTAATTGCTTGAGTGATGACTGTGATGAGTGATGACTGTGAATGAAGAAAGCCATGCTGAATAATGATAAGAGGCATGGTCAGATGAGAATCTCAGCTAAGAAAAAACTTTAAATTTCATATAAATAGAAGCGCACATCACAATGAAACCTCATTAGTGAAGTGAAAGTTGAAGTGATAACACCTAATAAACAGTGAAAAAGTGAAAATAAATAAATAGTATTAGAACAGTATACACGCACACAGAACCACAGTGAAAAGTGTAGACAAAAGCATTTCACCTATATAAGTGTAACACACACACATACATGAAAAAGTGGTGAATAGGCACAGAAAAATAGGAGAAAGAGGTGAGTCATAGATTAAGCGATTTATAAAATATTTTAGATTCAACAAATAATTGCGACACATACATACATAAACACAACGGCACAAAGGATTAAATTGAATAAAAGAGTAAATAAATAAATAATATAAAAGAGAGTAAAATTCAACAGTGGGAACAAGAAGAATATGGAACGAGGACACCAGAGAGGAACACCAGATAAATCTTGAAACACAGATGAGGTTTTTTTCAAAACCAAAAATAATAAAAGAGTAAAGGAAAAGAAGAGGCCAAGAAGAAGAACAAAAAACTAGAAAAGGTGGAGGGGGGGGGGGAGAAATGGGGGAAAAAAGTTGAGTTTTATTTTATTTATTTTTATATTGACTAAATAAATTATACTGGATATTGATTACATTACATTAATACGCTATATTAAATTATCATATATATTACTACAGAACCGATAGAAAAGACATGCCCTGAAAAAGAAGAGCATAAAAATAATAATAATAAAAATAAAAATAGGAAACAGTAAGAATAGAAAAATAATAGTGAAAGCATAGATGTGATACAGAAATAAAATAAGAATAGAAATATTTAGTAAAGAGCATAGGAATAAAGGCACTGAAAAAGAAGAGCATCAAAATATAAAATAGTGAAAGTAATGAAAGTGTTAAAGAGAAATAGTGTAATGAAATGATCGTTAATGTTAGTAATGTTTTGATGATATCGCCATTAAAGATGGTGTTGTGTTATCATTGGTGATGTTGCTACCATGTTGATTGTTGTCATTGCTGCTGTGGATGTTGTGGTTGCTGCGGTTGGTGTCATTGTCACCTATGGTGTCGATAATAGTGATGATGGTAGTGATGATGATATCGGCGTTGGTGATGGCGATGGTGTTGCTGATTGTGGTGGTGCGCCTATGATGATGGTGGCAATGGTGAGGAGGTCGATGATGAGATTGAAGTTAACGATGATCTGAGTGTAGCTTACGTTACTAGGTGGTGATGATAGAATAGTATAGATCTAGGTAACAAGAAACGTTGATAATAATATTAAGATTAGTAAAATTAGTAAAAATTAAAGAAGAAATAATGACCTAATAAAAAAAGGAAGAGCATAAATATAAATAAAATATAGAACTAATGACTACATACTATAATGATGAAAATGCACTGAAAAAGAAGAGCATAAGATAAAATTAAGAAATAAAAATAATAGTGTAATAATAGAATAGTGTAACAGTGAAATAGAGCAATAGGGTAATAAAATGATAGTTGGTGTTAGTAATACTGTTAATTGCTATCGCCACTATCGAGGGGGTTAAGTCAATATCAATACAATTGCCATTTGATGTTGCTACCGCTATTGATGTTAATATTGCTGGTGTTGTTACTGCCGTCTGTATTGTGGTTGCTGCCAAGGGTGTCATTGTCATTGATGGTATCCTTGTTGTTGTTGACATAGTGGTGTCAATGATGATAATGGTGGTAATGATAGTGATGGTGGTGGTGATGATGGTATTGGTGGTGGTGATGGTGGCGGAGATGGTGAAATTGGTGATGATGATATTGGCAATATGTATGATTACAATGTAGAGTAAGGTAAAAACGTAGGTAACAAAGACTACTAGTGACCCCTTAGATGAAAAATAAACTATGGCTGGAGCCTTGTTGGGAGAAACGCGCAGAAGGAGACCCCCACCAAGAGAAAACAATGCATACATGTGCGTACCTGTAGCCAACACATGCAATCACAAGAATGTCCTTGCAGCGTGAAGTCGCAGAAATCATGTAATCGGTACGTGTGTAATATAATATAGCCAAAATAACAATAAGGAACCTCAAAAATAAAAGATTAGTTAACAAACATATTGTGCAAGAAAACGCACATAATATACAAACTGAACGTTTTAAGCATAGGAAAACTTCTGATGAGTCCCGTGGCGGGGACGAAACTTGTTAAGTACAGCCGAACAGGAGCCTACACGGCATCCCATTATAAATCTGAAACCCCTGATATATTTTTTGTTTAACCATGACGTGATGCGGAGAACGCATTTAAATACATACTACCATTTGATAGCACAATGAACTGTCCTGCTACGCGGAACAGCGCACTGTCCCGCTACGCGGAACAGATATACATATAAGAAGATGTAAAAAACCCCTCAAAAGAATGGGACACAGACAAGAGAAGACATGCACCACAAAACGAACAATAACAGAAATAGAATACAAACACAAAACACAATAAACACATCATCCACACCGCTTTAAGAGGAAACTTCTCTAGTACCTCACTAAAGTTCTGCGGTGGCTATACTAAGCGACTTACGGCGCTGGACAAGTGGTGCCCCACCTGCCATACAACGCTTCGTCATGCTGCTCCAGGAAAATACCCTGGATACAGATGACAAAAAGCTTGCACTTGCAATTTTTTTGCAAAATCTGATGATTTTTTTGCAAAATCTGATAGAATTGTCTGTGACGTAGTTGATTAAGGTTATAGCCGCCAAGACACACACTTCTGGATCAAGGTCAAGGACAAAATACCCTTCCGGTTTCAAAGGTGATGCCAGAGGCCAAGGTCAAGCCCACGTGTCAACGTGTTTTCTCACGCTCACGCTCAACCTAGCATTCTGGGTAAAAGGTTCAACCGTCCGATTAAGAGCCCTCTGTAGTAGACAAATATTATTAAAGAATACTTTCAGGAGTTCTGAACTTAGTAGGGAAATTGAATAAAAAGAATCACATATATAAAATATCATTATCGATTTATTATAAATTTTAAAAATATTAACATTTAATTCTTAGTGTGTCATTCTATTGTTGGGCTTCTTTATTTGAATATACCTATAGCTATAATATATTCTTTATTTTCCAATAATGTATATCTTAGACTATAATACAATTAAAACAAATTACTTAAATAAATGGAACTATAACTATGTATATGTAATACATTTTTTTTTATTTACAATACACTAGAATTAGGTCATATGTTTTCTGCGGCTGCTCCTTGTTGCTCTGATGAAATTCAGTAATGTTCGTCAATGGTAGAGTATCCGTTGTGCTACTAACATTTAATTTTACGGTTGGGCTTCCTTAATTCAAGATAAATTTTTTGTTTCTCACATTCAGGAATATGTGATGCTAATGCTTTAGCCGAATAAAAATAGAACAAACATCTATCGCATATATACAATCTAGCCTTATGTTTTGAAGCTTGTTTCCATGCAAGCCGCGAAAGATATTTAATCCAGCAGAAATGAAACCTGGTACTTTCATCATCATTATCATCATAATCATCATCAGCAGCAGCATCATCATCATCATCATCCTGCTCATAGTTATTTTGTATCATTAATAGATTCACATGTCGCTTCATATTATGTTTCGTTGGTCTAACTAGAACAGTGGTGAAGGAACGCTCTTTCTTTAGGATGAATACGTTTATTGTTATCTCGTTCTGGCCTTCAAATTGTTTAATTTGCTTAAGCGTCATAGGAAATGTTATTCCAGTTAAATTTAGCACAGTAGAATAATGTGGATATGATGAGGTCCTATCGGAGTGAACATTTGCAGGATATAGCGCTGATGTGACGGCCCAAGCGAAGCATGCTTCATCACTATTTTTTACATTGATGCAAGCTTGATTTAAAGCAATCTCCTTCGGTAGAGGTATATACGAAGATCCTCGGTGCTGTTCGAATTTGTTGATATGTACTGCTAAATGTATAATGGAGTCCAATGTCCAGCCACCATCTTTTTTCTGAAACTCATCCAGCTGAGTGAGTATTGAATCCAATATGTTAACTTTATACCACTCATTTAAATTATCGTGCACATTGATTGGAGCAGTTCTTGCTTGTAAAGATTTAATATCTTTTATAACCTCATTGTCACCGATATCCTTAACAAAATCAGCACTCAACTTTATATTAACTTTAATATTGAGATGGCATTTTAAAATATTCTTAATACGGCGTATAAATAAATCACCAGCATCCTGTATAAATATCTTAGGATCTGTCTGGTTTATATTTACAATAATTCCAGCTCTAATTCTGTCTGTGAATACTGAACTCATTTCCTCCCGCTTTACAAAATCACTTTTTCTTACACGCTTAGTAATTTCTCCACCTCGACTGGTGGCTTTCAATAACACTCTCGGCAATTTCGTCTGTCCAATACAGCTCCCCACATGCCGTTTTGTATCACTCTTTTTACTAGAAAAACTTTCATTTATTAGCTCGGTTGACATTTTTTTTTATTTGACCTATCGCTGAGGCTCACCAAAACTGACTGATGTCGGCTTCTTTCACCAAAGCCTTAAATTGAAGCCATTCTCAACCTAATGCTTTCATGTTTTTTTACCACTCCAATAACCTTCATGTGGTATATTTTTAGATATCGAATTTCATAACATGCTGCAATGATCACGATTTCCTCTGCTCATAGTATTAACATGTTCTTGACATCGATTCAACGTTTTTATGAATATATTTAAGTCTAAGGAAGCCGTGAAACTATTTTACTTCAATCAAACAAGCACATATACCACCAATCTAGTGCATAACATACATCGATTCAATCCCCATATCGCCCATGAAAGTTTTCTTTTACACTACACAACATATTACATTAATTCATTTTAGTGTTGCATACATACATATCCGCAGCTGGCAAGTATATGACCAAATCCCGAGTGAAATGGTTTCAAACTATGGTGTTCACTAAAGCTTCCTAATGTGTTAGAGCAAGACAGATGATAAGAAATAACATGGGATTTTGCTGCCGAACTCTCATAGCCTAACACAGAAGAGGATCATGGGAGACATTTGCTCTGGATCGCTTTTTGGATGTGAAACACAGAGAAAAAAGTTCATACCTTAAGATATAAAAATAAATAATGAATTTGATGTGAATAAATATTTTGTGAAAAAATTGATTTGCTATAGTTGTTGTTGTTGTTTTTCAGTAAAGGAATTGGGTATCTTACATTTTCAGCTTTCAATACTCATCTACAACATATTCCACATATTACTCACAGCTCTCAATACACTCATCTAAGATAACATATTATACTATATTAATATAATAACTCCACATTCTTTCGTCAAAACATTTAATTTAATCCACTCGCAACCTAATACTTTCATGGTAAGATTTAAAGATGAATAAATAATACTTCCATATCCTAATAGACTTATATCATTCCAAATACCCACTCTCCACATCGCGGTCTTCACTATTGAACTTGAAGCACAGCTAATTATAATCTCCCATACAACTTGCACTACTCATCATCATCCAAGTGAACCCAAGAGCAGACACTTTCGGTTTTAAAGGTTAAGGTGACGTCAGAGGTCAAGGACAAATTGCTGCCTTTAAGCCCATGTGTCAAATACATATAAATAGTAGTTTCATAACTTGTTTTTTCAGTTGATATTTTGCTCTTTACCCAAACAGATCACTGTTTCTTGGCAAGCTAATTACGCAATAATTACAACATGAGTTCTAAGGACACTACAAACCTTCTAAAGCCTACGGAAGAAAGGAGTAAAGAATATTCATATAAAGCTAAGTCTACATCTATGAAATCGATGCTTTCCAGAAATAAAGAAGAAAGTTTTTCATCCAAAAACGAGTCGACTGTCCCCTACCAACAGGTCGAAAAATCAGGATATTCCAACAAAGATTGCAAAAAGTAAAGACGGAGAGATGTTATTTGTGAAAATGGTGCACAAGGAACCTTCTAAAGTCATGTTGGTCTAAAGGCATAAGGAATATTCATTATAAGGATCAGTTTTTGAAATCCTGGCTTTCCTGAGCTAAAGAAAAAAGACCTTAGACTTAAGCTATAATGTAATTAAAACAAATTATTTCAATAAATGGCATTATAACCATAATACAATTTTTATTTACAATACATATTTTAGACTAGACTAGACCTAATATATTTTCTGCGACACATGTCGCTTAATAGTGATAATTGAAGCAAAAAAATGATTATTGCTCACACCGTGTGTCGCTTTCAGCAAATTTGTTATTTGCAGATGAAGTGAACATACTTTCCTTATGTAATCCATTGGGATCACTTTTGATATATATCATGAAGCTTTCTTAATCATATTATGTAATTTTTTTCAAATGTGGCAAGATATCCTACTAGAGTTAAATCATTCCAAATACCCACTCTCATCATCGCGGTCTTCGCTATTAAACTTGAAGCATTATCAACTTTTTTCAACCTTCCTGATACTCATACAACACCGTTTCGAGGAGATAAATGCCAAATACCATCCAGCAAAACTTTTAACTTAATATATAACTTACAGTACCTACTCTCAACCCACCACCACGATCTTCACTATGGACATGGAGAATTATCAAATATCCAGCGAGATTGCTGACTACGATTATACTGCTTATTCATAGCTCCCATACAACTTCCACTACTCACCTCAGACAACATATCATACCATATTAATATCATAACGCAGCGTTCTTCTATCAAAGCTTTTAATTTAACCCACTCTCAACTTATTGGTAAGTAAACACTGTACCTGCCCCAATAGTATGAAGATAAAATTTTCATATTCTTATCAGCTTCATGTAAACTATGATATCGGGGATCAATCAAATCTCATAACAGTGTGACTGACTGAGAAATTTTATTGAAAATAAAAAACAATTCTTCATAAAATGTAAGACTTTTCAATACAAACTCCTAGATACAAAAAAACATTAATCGCTCAATTTGTCTGCTTTACTCGGCTATATTTGTTTACGCAAGATATCAAATTACCAGCCACCTGGCAACCTTTTCTAATTATTTAATTTCCATTACTGCTAATGATTTCATATGTCTTGCCATCCCAAGCAGCCGTGATCAATTTTTACACTTCGGATATCATAACTTGATGACTGTTGTTTATTAAAGACACAGACATTCCACCTGAAGAGCAAAATTGTACATTTACTAATTTCCATTACTTATCTAAGTGAACATATCTACCTACATTAGCCTGATCTATTTTTAGATATATGATCATATGGTGCAATCTTGTTTATAAAATCCACAACTTAGGTTATAGTTGTTGTTGGGTTTTTGTTTTTGAGCTACTAATATTAATTAAACCTGAGAAGGTAAGATCGCTAATATCTCGAACCATAGCCCGTACAGGATTTCTGATGAAAATTTTACCCCACTAGTACTAATACTATTGGCATGGATAAAAAAATATCCTAGGGTTAACTTGAATTATTACTACTATTAATTATGCCTCAAAAGGTAAGATCGTTAATATCTCGAAATCCATAGCCCGTAGAGGATTTCTGATAAAAAAGTTGTCCACCCCTATAACTAAGACCCCCACTGACACCTTCTAGAATCTATTGGTATGAACAAAAATATTCTAGGGTTAACTTGAATTATTACTTATACTAATTACACTAATTCACTAAGGGAATTTCGTAACACTTTTTATCCACATAAATACACAGTTGCACACATCCATCCTCGCCTTAAGTAACGTTTCCGCAGCCATCAAGTAGCCCAGCCCAACATACCGCAGGATTGTAACCTCCCAGATCAGATCAAACTTAACCAGGAACCTCCACCAATAAAGTTTCCCACTCCTTCACAAATGTTTAGAGCTACGATCTCCCAGATGGAAAATAAGTGAACTCCAGAAACAAAATCGAAAACCTATGCTATTTCCCTATGCTGCAGACTACTGAAAGTGATCTCGTATCCCCAAAACTCGAGATGAAAAATGTTGATCTCGTATCCCCAAGTCCGCGATGGACAACATAGGTAGTACCGGCAAATGCCACCAGGGGACCTTGCCCAAGAAATTGTGTTTACATTTGAAGGAGCAACTGTGGCTTTTCAATACACGTACCCTCATGACCCAATAATAATAATAATAATAATTTCCTAAGAAAACATGAGGCCAACATGACGTCATGCTGATATCTACAACTTCCCCGCTAATAAATCATTAAGTAAGAAAACAGTAAAAACCAAGGCATGCTGGTATAGTATCGACTCATGCCTCTATGGAACTTTACTTATAAACAACATATATAGTACCGACTAATGCCGCTAGGGAATCTTACTCAAGAACTGTGACTTTTCAATACACGTACTCCCTAAACCCAATGATAATAATTTGCTAAGAAAACATCAAGTCAAGGTGATATCATGTTGTGAAATTCGAATGATGTTGATATCTACAACAGCACTTGAAAACAGTAAAGCCAAGATGATGTCATGCTATTATCTAGTACTTCCCTACTATTAAAAGAAAACAGCAAAACCAAGGCATGCTAGTAGTTCCGGCTAATGCCACTATGTAACTTTACTCAAGAAATGGCGAGCCCGCAGAGGATTTTTGATGAGAATTACGTCCCCACTCCCACCCCACACCACTTAAAATCCATTGGGATGAACAAAAATTACTTGATTTATTAATACGCTAGTATCTCGAAAACCAAAGCCCGTAGAGGATTTCTGACGAAAATTTCATTACCCCCTCCCTATCCTTATTATCCCCCCCCCCACCACCCACCATCTAAAATCCATTAGCATGAACAAAAATTTCTTACTATTAACTTTAATTATTACTAATATTAATTCAAAAACCAGGCGTAACACTTGAAAACAACTAAAGCCTATATTTAGGCGCACCATACATCCAGGGAGATGAAAAATGTTGATGTCAACTTAGAGGCTACGAGTCTGAGATGAAAAATAAGCGAACTCCAGAAACAAAATCGAAATCCTATGGTATTTCCCTATGCAAGAGAGTGCTAAAAGTGGCCTCGTATCCCCAATATGCAAGACATAAACCAATACATCCTAGGCACAAGCCCACATTTAGTATGGACTCAAACCACCTAGCGACGGTGGCGCCATTTGCGGCGAAATCCTGGAAGCTAAAACAGTGGGCCAGAATCGGCATAGCGTAACTACTTTTGTTTTACAATAACGGTGGTTCTGAATCTTACATTGCCTTGCACTGGTCATTATTTACAATTTATTTTTAGCATAAAAAGTAAATTTGACTTCAGCCATATGTGCAATGTGTTTGCATCTTTCCTTATGATTTTAGCTGCTTGGGTATATTGCTACACAGCCCTACAGAGGTGTCGGACGATATTACTCATTTTCGGAATTTTTACAAAAAATCAGTATGCAAAATATCAGTGCTCTGCAACAATGTGCTCTCGAATTATAAAGCGAATAGCCATGCAGACGAACGGACATGAAAAAATTAAAATGCTTTTCAATTTTATGCATGTGGGTTCAACCCATTTTGTCATGCCAGATTTATTTCTATGCGTTTACAATCGGAATGACAAATTTAGTAGCTGCATATATCATATGAATTCATTTACGGTATAGAAATTGTTTTGAATATTCACGGAAGACCCGATTTGGAATGATTTGGAAAAGCAAAATAGCAAAGCCATTTTCGATTGATAATCATTTTCACAAAATATAATAATAAAATAAATGATAAATTGGTAAGATTTAATTAATACCATGTTATAGATTTTGTGTCTTTGTTTGTGGACTTAATCTCTCTGCTATTTGCACTCAAGTTTCGAGCTTTTATTGAGTTCGTGACAAGATTGTAGAGGATATTTCGAACGCCGCCGTCGCAATCGAAATATCAAAACAGGAATACGTGTCGGAAATATAGATAAGTATTTCGTCTTCTCTTAAAAAGGAAGCACTTTTTAAATTATTTCTAGCGGAGCTTTGTAAATTTAAGATAACAGTTTAGATTTTACATACATCTGTGAAATATTTCGCATGTTTTTATTAGAACTGAATGAATGAAAGCATATATCATAGCGGTCTCCCCCAACATACCCCTAATTATATGTTACAAATCGAATTCGGTTTTCACTCTATGTATATTCACACAATTGAGTCCCACTTTCGGTACTTATTAAAAATATCTTCTATGAATGAATAGAGATTACCAAAAACCCTGGCTACGAAGATTATGATACGTAAGATTGGTTGGTACAAAAACTTATTGTTTGTAGCAGATAGGCATAGTGTTGATGTCATTCCCATAGTAGCCGATTGTTTAACACGGATCCTAGAGAAACAGCATGAATTTATACATACAAATGAACACAGCATAAAAAAAGTTAGATATATATTTAAATTCAGAGGCAGTCTTTTTACCTAAACGGAGTGCCTTGAAAAGTTCAAGGCAATTCTCAGTGCTCGCTTTGTAACTTGGCAGAAGAAGAGAGTATCTTCCACCTCTTTTCAACATGTCCCATTTTGGAGGAATTTAGAATATTATACCTGAAATGTAAAACTTTTACTATGCAATAAACACAGAATATCTTAAATGTCGAAAGATTGTAGTTGGCAGGACTTATTCAATTATTTAAAAGCAGCACTCAAGTATAGAAAATTCCTTGTAGATGAGTTTAATTGCTAAATAGACACTAGTCTTAAGAACATTATTACCGAAATACTAATGTGAATAATACATAACAATAGAGAATTCCCTGTAGATGAACTTAACTGCTGAATGGACACTAGTTTTAAGTACATATTGTTATCGACCACAACTAATAGTCAAGTAATCTCTAACTCTAACACATTACGAATAAAATAAAAAATGTATATCAAGGCTTTGTAACCGCAGCAGATGACTTTAGGTAATTGCTGTAGTTTATTTGGAAAAAGAATGCTTTTGTTTTCAATCAGTAAGTAGAAATAAACATTATTATTATATTATTATGATATATCATAGCGGAGTTCATCATTTCAATTGATAATAAGACTTTCTATTGTTATATTAATGTAAAGCTAAATAAATCTAAATTAAAATATCGGAGATGTAAAATAGAACATTTATCGCAATAAAATCTAGTAAAATGTATAAATATGTAGCTTTATTATGCTCAAAATTGATTGATTTAAAGCCGCCGAAGAAAATCCCTATGTGCAATAAAAATTTCAGCAGCAACAAGCTCCTTTTTATGAACCAGACTGAACTAAGTTATCTGCATTGGAAGTCAGTTGTCTGTACATAAATAACTTAGGAAGCCATAAAGACTACTTATCTGGGGTTACGCTGGAAAACTTCCAAAAATTCTGTTCATGTTTTAGCAAGAAACGGGTGATGTCGGGTGAAAAATCGAAAGTCATTTTAAAAAGGAGAAACTGTGAATATGCAAGGTGCATTCGATTTTGCTCCTGCAACTTCTGCCTAGAAAATGTGATTCATAAATTTCCACTTTCTCGTGTAGTTTCAATGGAAATATCATCTGCCGTAAGGACCTTAGGTCATTAATTTATAGAAAATGGAACGATAAAAAATACATATCTCTACTTACATATGTATGTATGTATTAAGTTCTTAGTTTAAATAGCAGAATTGTGTACTAGATGTTTATACGCGACGTTACGTACGGCTGTATTTTTTACACGATCCAACATGAAACAAACTGAATCGGAAAATTGTGTTTCTTTTCACGGGTTTATTTCAGATATAAATTTGCGGAATAACTTAAATATCCGCTTTTGAGAGCTAAGAATCAATAACGAGGAAAACTTTTCAGAGTTTTGAAGTCAGAAAACATTGGATTTCCCAGACAACGAACATCATTTAGACATCGAGTTCCATAGCGGACTACTATAAAATCAGCCCCAATCTGTTCAGGTCAATGACTTGACCATATATGTAGCTAAAGCCAGGAATAATCTCTAAATTAAAGGATAATTATGTAAATAAAACCTTTAAAACTTTATTTAATGTATTTGACAGTCTTAACATGTGGAATGTGTGCTACGGAAACAGTTATTAAATAAAGTATTTAAATAAGGCATTCGACACCGATTCTACGAATACAGGAAAATAAAAAAATTAACTTACCGATGAGTGAAAGGCTATAGCAGTTACTGCAATAATTACTATAGAAAATTTATACGAACATAAAAGATAAAATAAAAGCACAATCGAGCTGAAATTTGGTGCACAGGTACATGTCGAGTGACAATTGAATCTGTCAAAATTTGAACCGGAAATTTCCATGGAAAACCCGGAAAATCGGGAAAAATCATTTGAAAATTTGGTACAAATTTGATTAGTGATAAATCCGTTTCAGAAAAACTGCAGAGTTTTCCGATTTTTCCGAAAACATTTTCCGGAATTTTCCAACTTTTCCGGAAAATTTTATAGTAAAAAAGTTTTCTAAATTATGCAGGATCAAGTTCCCTATCAACTGACATCATTACTTTCTCTCCGACATGGTGAAAACTTGCAGAAAAAATCGAGGAAAATTCATGTAAAACGCTTGTCCGGAGTTTTTCCGACCAAGGAAGCGTTTGAGCGTTTTGCAACCTAAGACAAAGTTGTAGAGCGAAATGAGTTGCATAAACTTGCTTTTGTGGAGAACTCCATGGAAAACCCGCAAAAGCGGGAAAATCATCGGAAAAATTTTCATCGATATGATTAGCGATAAATCTGTTTCAGGAAAAAAGAATTTTCTAATTTAGTTAACGTGAAAA
Source organism: Dioctria rufipes (assembly GCA_963924295.1). Lineage (NCBI taxonomy): Eukaryota > Metazoa > Arthropoda > Insecta > Diptera > Asilidae > Dioctria > Dioctria rufipes. Next base: position 14,710 of record CAWUPM010001089.1, on the reverse strand, counting down.
AGGCAGAAAATAAAATAAGTAAAAAACGAGTTCTCAAACAAAACTGAGGCCAAGTCGCATGAAAAAGTAGAAAATAAACTTTTATTCACACACAGAGGTGGACTCAGATTTTATTCGCTGACAATCACCGATATATTTCAGTAAGATCAATCAGATGTAATAAGTGATTTGATTCATGAAGAGAAAGAATATCCAAGAGAAATGTCAGAGGTGGACTCAGATTTTTTGATTGGGACATTTCTCTTGAATATTCTTTCTCTTCATGAATCAAATCACTTATTACCTCTGATTGATCTTACTGGAATATATCGGTGATTGTCAGCGTAAAATCTTAGTCCACCTCTGTGTGTGAACCAAAGTTAATTTTCTATTTTTTCATGCGACTTGGCCTCAGTTTTTTTTGAAAACTCGTTTTTTACTTATTTTTTATTATCGTAATATATAAAAATCATGTGTCACTGTGTTCGTACACGCTAATCTCCATAATCGCCCAACCGATTTCAATGAAATTTTGTAAATGTATTTGGTTGGTTCCACCTTGAAAGATAGGATAGTTTTGGATACGATAGATGGCGCTGTTGTCGAAATCTAAAAAAACTGACTGAGAGTGCGTCGACGTGTAAACGGTGTTTTCATGAAAAATGCAATTACTAGTTCAAAAGTGGACTAAATCGGGTAACTTCTTTGTAAGGTTGTCATACAAATATTTCGTTTTTAGTATATATTTGGACACTACCTGACAACGAGTACACGTAGAGAGCTGAAATTTAACACACGATGTTTCCATAGCAACAGTAAATAAAATTTAAGAAATGGACTTAATCCGGTAACTCCTACTTGATATTGCCATACAAAATTTTTGTTTTTCACTATATATTTGTAAACTGGCTGAGAACGCGTCAGCGTGGAGGGCTAAAATTTTCTACACGGGGTTTTTATATAAATTGCAAACAAAGCTTTGTGTTTTCAGTATATATTTGGACACTATCTGACGCATCGACGTAGAGAGCTGAAATTTTATACGCGGGCCTTTTAAAAAAAAATATATAAATTAAGTTCAAAAATGAGACCAATCGGGCAACTCTTTTGTAGGGTTATACAAAAAAATTGGTACGTGGTGTTTTCGTAGCAATGGTAAATAAAATTTCAAAAATGGAATAAATTGGGTTAGCCCTTCTTTGTGTTACCATTCAAAACTTTTGTTATTCACTATATACTTGGTAACTACCTCAGAAGGCGTCCAGGTAGAGCTCATATTTTGTACACGGGGTTTTCATAAAAACAGTAAGTATAGTTCGAAAATGGGACCAATCCAACAACTCATTCGTAGGGTTGACATGCACAAATTTCGTGTTTTACTATATATTTGGGCCCTGCCTGAGAACGCTTCGACGTGGAGAGCTACACTCTCCCATGCATATGAAGGTATGCACGCATACTCACACATACAGACACACACACACACACACCTATACAGACACAGGGTGAAACCCTAAAGTACGGAATCGCGCGATCGAGTCAAATAATAGCTTAGATATTATGCATCTCCAATCCACCCCCGCCCCCAACCACACCCACCTAGATATATATTATCGCCTGGCAATGCCGGCGGGCTTCCCCTAGTATATATGTATATTATATTATTATATGGTAGATAGAATAGGAAGAGCATAAAATTCGTAGAGGTGATGGAAGGTATAAAACTCAGTTAAGGGCGAAAAAATGTTGAATTTTTTTTTTTTAATTGTTGATAGCTCCAATCTTGACACAGAAAAAGAAATAGAATCTGTCGTTCTGTCTACGAAATCTGTGAGGTATGACAATTTGGTGAATTCTCATCTATATAAGCTGTAGAATTTTACTGAACGAATAAGAAGTTTGTGCAAGTCACCTAATTATTCTAAAGCGTACAATATCTTAGGCATTCACCAGTGCTCTAAATGAATAATTAACTAATGATTCGTTAGACGCTAATAATTCATTAAGCAACTGCGGCCACATATCCTTTCCGTGTACTGTCAAACTGGTTTTGTCGCACATTCCTATGACAGTGAAGAACGAAATTGATCGAATCGTCGAGCGAAATTAATTTTTAATTTTTCTATTTGTTAATTTAATGAACTCGAAATGAAAGAACAAACAACGAAGTATTAGAAAGTATTTTGGTAATATAATTTGTGTTTGCATTTCTTCATATTCTTCTTCAAAATGGAGCTCCAGATTCATATTATATAACAACATACATTGAGTTTTAATTTTACATTTCTCCTAATTAGTGTTCTAATAAGGAAAAAACACTTCATTAGTGTACACTACTATGATCTGACTTTCGAGCCGTACTTATGAATACTATGTGATGCATGGCATCTTAATGAATAATAAGTGCTTGTGATTCACTAGGCCGTGCTGTGTGTTTAAGATATAAAAGTAAGGTGATATTCCAGATAATTATCCAATGTACAGTTCAAATATTTTCAAAGCGCGGAAATAAGATCAGAACTATTTAAACCAAACAAATCGCCTGCAGAAAAAAATATCCTAAGTTAAATTTCCTTCTACTGATATTTTGGATGTTGCATGTATACTGCACTGCCTTACAGTATTTCTGGAAGAAACAGAGTGGTAACTCAGGGAGCAAAAAGACCCCGGACATTCACGTTATACATAATATATAATAAGTTAGTGTATTCATTCCAGAAAATTATTTGGAGTAACTACTCAAAGGTTAGAAACTGAAGTTGTTAGCATATAAAGGGTTATTTTAATTAGCCCGCTATTTCGGTAGATGTCACTTTTGGAGCTGTCATTTTTTGACATTTGACAAGTAGAAACTACGCCATTAATAAAAATGGAACGATACACGATTCAACAACGCATTGAAATTATTAAAATTCACTATAACAAGTAAAAAAGCTAGAATTGGTCTAAGACCAATTCTTAGGATACCCTAGATGAATGCCCGTATTAAATTTCGTATGGTCACCGATCTATTCAAGTTTGATTTTGAAGCTGTTTTTCGCATAAATTTCTAGAACGGTTTGTCGCACAGAAAAAATGATCATAACCAATTTTATTGAATTTCGTATTCTGCGGAACTTTCTAGTACAATAAAAATGTCTTGGACTGATCGTTTTCAAAGTATACGTAAAAAACCTAAATTTTTATATGGCAACACCAAGAAGGAGTTGCCCGATTTAGTCCATTTTTGACATTTTATTTCCCAATCTAGTAAAAACATCATGTACAAAATTTCAGCTCTCTACGTTGATGCGTTCTCAAGCAGTGTCTAAATATATAGCGGAAAACGAAATTTTTATATGGCAACCCCACGAAGGAGTTGCCCGATTTGTCTGATTATCGAATTTAATTTTCCTTTTATTTTTTTAAAGTGAGTGTACAAAATTTCAGCTCTTTAAGTAAACGCGTTCTCGAGTTATCGTGCGCACAGACGGACGGACGGACGGACATGCAAAAATCGAAATAACTTTTAATATTATGAATGGGTGTCCAATCCATTTTGCTCTACCATCATTATTTGGAGGTGTTACAAACGGAATGACAAACTTAGTATACCCCTATGATTTCATCTAGGGTATAAAAATGGTGAAAATATGGCAGAGACGGTTCGTAAAACTCGAACATTTTTGGGTCGTCGTGAAGCACCTTGTCGGACCGCAATACAGAAATTGGTAGAAAAATTCGAGCTGTCGGGACAAGTTAGTGATGTGAAGAATAAAACCCGTGCACGTCGCTCAAGACCAGCCGAGAATATTGCTGCTGTAGCCAAAAGTGTTGAAGAAAACCCAGGTTTGTCCATTCCTCGACGTTCTTTGGAATTAGGCATTCCACAAACGTCATTACACCGTATTTTGCATAAAGATTTGGGTCATAAGGCTTATAAAATTCAGTTAACACAAGAACTCAAGCCGGCCGATCATCAACAATGTCGAGTCTTTGCTGATTGGGTCCTTGAAATGCATGAAAATGATCCGGAGTTTCATCGAAAACTCATCTTGAGTGATGAGGCCCATTTCCACCTCGCTGGCTTCGTCAACAAGGAAAATTGTCGCATCTGGGGCTCGGAAAAGAGTTATTGTTGAAAAGCCTCTTTATCCTCAACGTGTGACTGTTTGGTGCGGTTTATGGTCCCGCGGGGTCATTGGACCTTACTTTTTCGAAAATGAGGCTGGAGCAACAGTTACGGTGAATGGAATTGCGCTATCGACAGATGAGTAATGATTTTTTATGGCCGGAATTGGATGGTATTGATCTGGACAACGTTTACTTTCAACAAGATGGCGCTACGTGCCATACAAGCAACGAAACCATTGATCTTTTACGGGAAAAGTTTCCGGACCGTGTTATCTCTCGAAGAGGTGATCACAATTGGCCACGTAGCTCTTGTGACTTAATACCTTGCGACTTCTTCCTTTGGGGCCACGTGAAAGAGAAGGTCTACGCCAACAGACCAGCGTCGATTCAAGACCTCAAAGATGGAATTCGTGAGGCTATCGAGGACATAGGGCAACCACTTTGCGATTTGGTTTTGGAAAATTTCATGAAAAGGATATGGTCCTGTAGGCGTGGTCGTGGTGGTCACTTGGCTGATGTTATTTTCCATTATTAACGGCATACCTTCCTCTTTATAATGAAATAAAGATTCGATCCTTTATCTCAAAAAATGGCATTTTTCTTTGAATATCAAAATAACATCTCTTATTGGAAAGCCCTTTATATATAATATTACCATATTGGTCGGCGAATCCACTAACGTACTCTGCGTAGCACTCCGCGTCGCACTTTCTATCTTGTTGGTGTAGTCATTTGAGATGCGTACGCATCCTATTGATGTTACCATTTCACTGAGATCCTTTATGAAATATTTTAGAATAACACGACCAAGGAGTGCTACATGTACTCTACCAAGTTAATCCCAAGTTCAAGTCCGAGTCCAGATCTTACGCGATTAACGAAACTAATTTCCAACTTTGATGATTTTAACATAACCGATATCTGAAAAAGAGAAAAAACTATGAGTTACCACCACGTTAATGGACTTCTTTGCAGGCACTATATGCTAAAGATATGTCGTTCCGAAGAATTTTCTAGTGCAAAAGCACATTGCAGCCTGCAGGTATAAACAACTAGCAGAATTCATGAAGTGGATTTATTACAGGTGTAATGATTCTTGTACTTTAGAATCACCAAAATAAGCCTTGACGAGATTTCAACAGTGTGTTGAAACCTAGACAAGACTGCTGTTAGGATCGACTATGTATTTCGGTTAACAGTAACTTAAGTTCAGACTGAACAATGTGTCTGATCTGACTTTGAGGTTGGAGAGTGACTACGAAGTGATAACTACCTAGCTCTAGGTTACACTATAACTTTATTGTCAAAATGCATGTACATTTATAAAAAAGTTACCACAGAAAAAAATATTTTAACAGAAGATTACAAAAATATAAAAAATAAACAAAGATTTCACGGAATTAAAATTTGGTTACACAAATTGTAAACAAAACAAAATAAATTACGGAACTGAAATTTGTTTACACAAATTTGTAAACAAAAGCTAAAAGAAATTACGGAACTAAGTTTGTTTCCACAAATTGTAAACAAAGCCAAAAGAAGCTATAAAAAGCAATTTCAAAAGATTATAACAAAAAAAAAAAAAAAAACAGGATATAATTCTGCTAGAAGTTAAGCAATTGCAAAAGAAATTACATTATTCTACATTATATATGCTCACGAATCATATTTTTTGCAATTAATGGAGCGTTTTACCACCTGTAATGTCAGCAAAATATGCAGCGTGCGCAAATTGCTTATGAAGTATGCTTCTGCTGTACTCTATTAACTCTGGCATATTGACCTTCACTAATTTGGCAGATGTTCGATCTGTTGAGGGGCTGAACAGTAGAATTGCAAATCTATTGACGTTTCTACACGTTGCCATTCATTCATCAGTAATTAGTTCAGTAATCGTTCTGAATGGATCAGCTCGATCCAGACCGACACATTTCTACTAATTATAAACACACGCATTCAAAAATCAGGCATTTCGATCGCATTTTGATAACATTCGGTCAGCCTACGAAATGTCGACCTCGCCAACTGCACATTACTCACACCGTTGTATGAGCGTGTGTGCCGTGCTCCAGGCAGAGAGCATACAGCTTTTAAGGTTAAGAAGAGGACGACTTCCTTTGATTCTTAGTTTGAATCTCTTTTAGTTAGTTCAAATTTATAATTGATTAAAAAAAAAACAAAACTTCTTTTATATATATGTATATATGTATTTATTATATTCAATTTAATTTTTCTTTGAAAAGCAAAAAAACTTCCTTCATTCAATTACATTCAATTTTTTTCTTCTTTAAACAGAAAACTTCTTTTACCTTATTATACTTTTTTGACTAAACACATTCCTAAATTTCACTTTCTTTTCAAAAAACTTTTTATTCCGAACTGAACTCGGCTGCTTCAAAACACAACTCCCCGAGGATCGGGAGAATTGCACTCCAGGTACCCATGAAAAGCTTGGAAAAGATTTTTGTTTTTGTTTCGCTTTCTCACGACGATGAAAGATCGTACGCGAGAACATGCACATTATTTTATGTACACACGACGAAAAATGATATGCGATATACACCGCATGTAGGTAAGGATACCGTGTGAGTGTAATGTATTTGTGATAACAAAATGCAATTTATGCTTAATTGCATTTTGTTATCACATAGAAATGCATTTTTAAATGCAATTGTAGATTTAAATGAAATTGAAATGATTTTTCAGGGTCAAATGATGGTAACATCAATTTATCGTATTCGACAATATATTGAGGTATCGGTATTATGGTTGTGATTCGGGGCAGGTACCCTGGGGAAAAGGCAGTTTTATTCCTTTGAGAAGAAAACTTTCTTTCTCAATGAATATTAACTTTACTTTCGGTATCAATGATTATTATTACAAATAACATTATATAATTATATATTAACAATATACTTGCTAACTATCAGATACTATTAAAAGTATGGAATATATGTACATGCGCGTAGTGAGGTAGTGGCCCGGGTGAGCAATGCCCCCTCCCCAGAGAAGCCCGTGTAGGCTCGGTGCCCCCCCCCCCCCCATAGATAAAGCAATTATTACTAATTATTTCCATTTTTTTCTTTCATTCATTCTTCTTTCATGTAGTAAGATATACATACAAGCATAATTGATTTTATTCAATTATTTTGAATAACTTAAAAATCCTCTCAAATTATTCATAATAATGAATTTTTCGTATATCTACTCTACCTCAATTTTTTAATAAAAAGACAAATGTCGTTTTGGCCAATGTGCTGAATGGAGATTTTAAATGTCTATCAGTCAAATAAAATTCTCATTTTTCCCAAGCCCATCAGAGAATGAGTTACAGTAGCGTTGGGAGATTGTTGCGTGTAAAATTCTCTCAAAAATGGGGATTAATGGCGACTTTTCCCACAAATTATTATATTATGCGAATTCCGACCATTTTTATCCTAGGTACCAAAAGCATAAGAAATACACCAAAAGGAATAGTTCAGTTCACGTAACTTTCGAAAAGTAATTAATTTTTATTGATATAGGAGAGATATCTATAAAAGTCCATTAGCAACTAGGCGCAAAGTAATCAGTGCTACTACATATTAATTTACTACTTTTCAATATCTTAATGGCAGAAATTGCCAGAATATGGAATTCCCACGATCTCCCAATAATGATAACACCCACTCTCTGTAGAGCAAAGCGTGTAAACAGAAGCACGTTCTGTTCAAATAACATAGGATTATACAGCAACAACTTTGGAACAAACTTTGGTGACCTCTTTGAATATCTCAGCAAAAAGTGCTTTCACAAAAGCGCGGTATTACATGAGAGTAAATCTGAAAATTCCGCCACTTGTCATTATCATTTATTTATGAAAATTAATCAATTTGCCGCTCTGTTTCGTTGCATGTAAACCTGCGATATCACATTTTTTGTATTTATTCGTCAAACCAGAAGTCGACATCATAAAGACTGGAAATTAAAATGCCTTAACGGGTCGGCTACAGCCGTGCAGTAATAGCTCACTCCTTAGTATATATAGCAAACAGGAATGGTGATAAGCCAGATCTTAGAATATAGAGCAAACAGGAATGGTTTAATCGTGTAAAATTCGTGTACATGAGCGTAATTTGTCAAGAGCAGGAGATCATACATAAGAGTAAGTGAGATGCTGCAGGAAAGATTTGACAAAACTGGGTGCAGAATTGTTAAATGTGATTTTGTTTTGTGAGCAGATTTAGTTAACTTAAAACTCTTTTGCGAAATTTAACTCAAGTACCGAATGAATTCTTTTCAAAACTATTTATCTTTGAACTTTATTTAGTGCAAAGTTTTATAGTGCCACTAGTGACTGTTAAAATCTTCATATCAATTAAAAAAACAGAAATGAAATGTTCGGTCAATGCTTGCAATTATAAATTGGATTATGAACTAGAGAAATCCTGTTTGAGGCAACTGCACTATCTAAATTATCTTTTTTGTTAATAGAAGCAGAGATTTATATAATTTAATAATGTGAATTAATTCAAAATAAAGTAGGAAAAGAACATTTTGTTCCACAGATGCTCCGCACAAAACCTTTGTTTACTTTTTGCAAATTGACAATTTGCTTAGAATAAGGATGGCGGGTAAACACATGTAAAAATGGACTACCAACACAACCAGAAATTCATTACGCAAAATCTGGCTCTTAGATATGATAAAATTTTACGAGCAATTTTAATGTGAAATTTGTAATTGGAGACCGTGTAAAATTTTATTTTGCCAGAACTCGGTTGTGGACTTAATATAATAATTCAATTCTCATTATATGCAACGAATTTGTGATACAATTATTATTTATATCAATAACTGTAAGTTGATCAAAATTTTTCTGATGACATGCATCTGGGCACAAGTGTAGCAGAATGATCGTGATTAATGTGTGTAGGTTGGCCCATGACACAGAGATAACAAGCTATGGCCGATTCGAAAGGACTTTTTTGTGTTGCTACGTCATGAGGTGATAATGTCATTTCCAGCGAATTTGTTTTGAGTTTTTCGTATTTTATTGACTGAAATACGTTTTGAATATATTATAATATTTATCTAACCATTAGTTTCTTCGTTTAATTCACTTCGGGAAAAGTAATTAATTATGTGCTAGTGAGAAAGCAAAGAAATTTTTAGATTGAAATTGAGACGGACAAATTTGTGACAATTGTTGCCACAGCAGGCAAGCAACCAATTGACAGCTAATTCGGCCATAACTTGTTAATCTTTGTATTATCGGTTTGCCCACAAAATGGTACTAAGTTTATTAATGGATGGATATATATGAATTTTATGCGATCCATTTTTTCTGAATATAAATCATTCTATTTCTATAGTACAGTAACTATAATTTGCAAGACCTTTAAATTTTTCCGTAAATTGGTACGTAGAAAAATAACGTAGAATTATACAAAGGTGTACTTTTAATGTGACGGAATATCTTTATAAGCCATTTAATCCCACAAGAACAAAGAAGTCAAGATTAGCTGAGGATAATCAGCGTGGCTCCTTTATCTATAGAACATTTTAACATTGTTGTTTTAATGGGGTGGTAACTGGCAATGGATATGTTTCATTAATCGAATCGAATAAATATTTCTTTAGATATGATTTAATACAGATCTGCTTAAATCTCGCCTATATCACTGGGAATATTAATTATTTGCGAAACTTGTATGACTTTAATAAATTGAACTTTGAAGTTAGCACTGTTAACTTATTGAAGAATTGTTGAATATTTTTGAACAGCGATAAATTCTGCAGGAATAATTTAAATCTGTTTAAAGTGTTTTCTTGTACGTAGTTATATAAAGAAAATCGATATGTAAATACGTATCTCTAGTAATATTTCTTCTTTATTTTAAAAATGAATAAAAATACATTTCAATCAATTCGTTGTTGTATCTTCATCCACTTATGCGTATCTAACAACAACTTAACAGACGAATAGCTTGCACACCACAACAGTGTACTTCGCATCGCTTTATTCTGGACTGTTTACTGAATATTATATCCTAAATGAAATCTATTGGGTAAACTGAGTTTGTCATTCTGTTTGTAACACATAGAAATAATGTAGGTATAGCTAAATGGATTGGACACCCAAACATAATATTAAAAGTTATTTTAATTTTTGCATGTCTGTCCGCCCTCACGATAGCTCCAGAGCGGATTTACTTAGAAAGCTGAAATATTGCACACGAGCTTTTCGAGAAAAAAGGAAATTTCAGTTCGGAAATGGAATAAATCAGGCGACTCCTTCGTTGAATTGCCTTTCCATAAAAACTTTGGTTTTCCACTATATATTTAGACACCGCTTTAGAAAGAGTCGACGTAGAGAGCTGAAATTTTGTACACGACGTTTTCATAAAAATGATGAGTATAATTTCAAAAATGGGATAAATCCCGCAACCCCTTCTTGATGTTGCCAAATAAAAATTTAGGATTTTTACGTACAGATATTGTGAAGACGATCAGTCCGAGATGTTTTTATTATACTAAAAAGTTCTTCAGACTATGAAATCCTATGAAATTGGTTACAATAATTTTTACTGTCCGACGAACCGTTTTAGAAATATATGCGAAAAACTACTTGAAAAATCCAATTTGCACTGATACCTACGAGCATTCATCTAGGGTATCATAATAATTGGTTTTAGACCAATTCCAGCTTAATTGAAGAAATAATTTTCTAATTTCAGGGCTATTATTGGGATACATTCACAATTTATTAGAACCGTGAATTTGCAATAACTTTTTTTTTTTAGAAAACCATATAATTATATGTTAGCAAATTATTCTTATTTTATTCTTGTTTTTAGGAAATATTCTTATTGTTGTTTAATTTAAACATACATTGGTTGAAAAAAAAACAATGGTAATCAATTAAATAGCTTGCTTCATGTAAGGAAACTTGGATTTAACACTGATTAACGTTTTAGAAAGTTATATACATTTTTCAAAAACAATACTTGCTTGAAGAATATTCTTCTTCAATATTGTGTCAGTCTGCCCCCTACTGCCCACCCCACAATAAAACGCTGGCTACGCCAATGTATATGTACATAATAGTTTTGTACATATTTCTATCAAAATTATTGATTAATACAAATTTTAATTTTATTTCTATAATTTTAAGGGGAATAGAAATTTAATACGTAATGCGAATTGCACTATAACATTTATATTGTGTACTATTTGTTTGATATAAAAGAAAAAATTGTGCTATTATATACAATACCTAGATAGTTTTTATAATTATAATAATTACTTCCAATTTTTTTTTGTACTATATTTATTTATTTGATTTTATTTATTATATACTACATAAAAAGGTTAATGTATAAAAAAAAAACTATTTCTTATTTTGAATTACTATTATTTCCATCAAGAAAGAAAAACATTCATATAAGTCGTGACAGTCGGAGTGGACAGACGTGTTTCTGATAGCTCGCAGTATATTCTAAATAGAATTTTTAAGGTTGTAATAACAAGATTTCGTGATGAGCGATAAATGCAGCAACTGCAAGGAAACATTTTCTGACCATAAAGATATTAAAATGTGTATTTTATGCAAAAATTATTATCATTCTAAATGTACAAGTATTCAAACTCTTGAGAACTTAAGAAAATTAGGTCAAAAACGTGAGCAGTTTAAATGTGATAGTTGCAAATCACTAAAGATCACAATTGAAAAAAATTTTAATATCGACGACTTAATTAATGGTGTGTTTGAAAGATTTAAACTCGAATTGGATAAATCGAAGATGGTAGCAGATAACGAATATTAGAACTTAAGACCTGTGTGCAGTTTATGTCAGATAAGTTTGATGAGTGTAAAGCTATGACTGATAAGATACTAAATCAATTGAGGCAGTTAAAAGTTGAGAATAATCAATTTAAGGAAGATATCAAAGGTTTGAATGTACAAAATCAGTTATTACTCAGAGAAATCAGAAAAGAAAATGTAGTTATCAGCGGTGTGAAAAAAACTAGAAACAAATGTGTTGTTTCGGTAGTCAAGGCAGTTGCAAAGGCCGGTAATGTCGATCTTGATGACAATAATCAGATTCATATTTACAGACAACAAAACAATCGATCAGAAGGCAGCATCAGTAATATCATTGTGAAATTCACCAAACGATCTACTAGGGACCATCTGTTAACAGTTTATAGAACCTCCGTTCAGGCGAATAAAATAGGCCAGGGAATTCTAGCGCATAGCGTAAATAAAGAACTCGGTGAAGGGCTTATTTTTATAAGCGAGCATTTGATTCCGAATACTGCGAAATTATTGATGCAAGCCAAACGAGACATCAAGAACAAAAGTTACAAATATTGTTGGGTAAAGAGATGACAAAATATTTGTCAGGAAAGCGGATAATTATCGATCCATTATAATTAGAAGTGAAGAAGATCTGTTAAATCTAAATTAGGATTTATAGTTAACCTGCGTATATTAATTAAATCAGATGAATGAATTTATAGACATATTAGAAGTTTATGATTATGTATCTACTATAAAGCTAAGCAATGAAATAGATACTCAACAGTTTTCTAGATAAAAATAAAACCTTTGACATTTTTCATACGAGTATTAGGAGTATAAATAAACATCTTGATGAACTTAAAATTCTCTTAAGTAATATAGATGTAGATTTTGATGTAATAGTGCTAATCGAAACTTGGGAAGAGGACCATAGCTGTTTTTATCTGGTTAATTACATTAGATTTAATAACTCAAACTACTACAATAAATGTGATATCGATGTCGTATATGTCAGAGATAACCTTCGTGTAAGTAAGTTAAGTTGCCAAATTATTGAAGCCAATGCACTGCATCTGCAAATTACCGCTCATGAAAATGTGACCATTGATATCACTGGCATTTACAGATCCCCTAGTTTCAATCCAAATAACTTTGTTAACTCTCTTGAAGACACTTTATGTTCCTTATGCGATAAAACAAATCATATATTCGTGGGTGATATAAATATTGATATTATAAGAGGTAAAGCTACCCCTATTGTTGGTGAATGCCTGGATACCTTATCAAATCATGGTTTTAATAAATACCTGCTTGGGCAGACTCGTCAAAGGGATTGTTTGGATCATATTTTTTGCAAACTTGGTAGAAATTAGCATTTTTCACCGGCTATTCTTCACGTTCACAACCGACCATTATTCAACGTTGGCTAAATTGACATTTAACGAGATTAGGAATATGGTTAATACAAATTGCCAAATTCGTGTAAAAAATCAAGAACGTAGAATAAACTTTAGTATTCTTGTAGAAAAAATTAGACAAGAAAGCTGGGTGGGAGTCTATAGTAACATGGTAACTGATGAAGCTTTAAACACATTTTGCACAATATTAGATGACTATATCGAAAGCGCATCATATGTATATATAACTAAAGCTCGATATAAAGTAAAACCAGTGAAGGTGTGGGCTACCACAGGGATAATTTCTTCAATTAGAATAAGAAATAATCTAGCACGACAAGTAAAAAGGCAACCTTTTAACGAAATCCTAAAGACTAGATACAAAACATACAGAAACATATTAAACTCAATCATCAAGTCCGCAAAATAGTCTTATTATTCACATGTGATTAGCACGATTTCAAATAACCCTAGAAAAGTGTGGGACAAAATAAATGAATTAACTTCAAAATATAAAGGAAATCTTAGCAACAGATGGTACTTTAATAACAGAACCATTGCAAATAAGTAACCAGCTAAACAACCATTTCATGACCATAGGGGCGCAAATATGTAATACAGGTCAAGATGATACCTCACAAAATTTTCCAACTTTTGAGTCAGAAATTTCGACAACTTTTGGTCCAGAAAATTCTACCACCTTTGGGTCATTTGATTCTAGACCTATTATCGAAAGTGAACTTCTATATCAGTTGAAGATCTTAAAGAACACTACAGCAGCTGGACAAGATGGTTACACGAGTGTTATGTTGAAAAAAGTTTCAGAATTTATTGTGTCACCTCTTTGTTATATTTTCAATCTTGCCTTGTCTCAAGGAGTTTTTCCAGCTAGACTTAAGTATGCTGTGGTTATACCGGTGCACAAGGCATGAGACCGTAGTAACACAACTATAGCCCAATATCATTGTTATCAAACATTGCAAAACTGTTGGAGAAATGCATCAAAAGTAGATTGTTATCTTATCTAGAGGACAATAATATTATTGGTAAGAACCAGTATGGATTTAAAAGTAAATGTAGTACGTCGGATGCGTTATATGATGTAACGACATATATAAACTCTGAAATGGATGCTGGGGAAAACACATGTGCTGTTTTTCTTGATATTAAGAAGGCTTTTGATACAATCGCCCATAAAATTTTATTGGAAAACTATCTAACATAGGAATCACTGATACGGCCCTATCCTTATTTGAACCCTATCTCCGAGGTAGAGTGCAATATGTCAGAATAGGGAATATAGTAAGTAATCCACTGATTCTTGGTTGTGGTGTACCACAAGGTACATTACTAGGCCCCATATTGTTCTTAATTTACATAAATGATCTCTGCTAATTTGGACAGAACAGCGTTCAGGGTTCTATTGTATGTTTTG
>CAWUPM010001088.1:0-25440 GCA_963924295.1 Dioctria rufipes | reverse complement strand
TTCACAAAACTACCGACGTCTTCAATGATTGAGAATCTGAGCGAAAAGCGTTTGAAAATTTTGTCTTGTTATATTCTATTTCATACATTTTCTTTTATAAATATTATGATATTCTTTTATAATTTTTGTTAAATAAATTCAAAATTTTAACCATATCTGTAATGCATATATATTAAAAACAATATGCTTTACTTATAAAAATTCTCCTGTTAATCAAAAATGTTTCCATTTAGAAGAAATTACTTAATATCTAGTGAATAAGTTTTGCTGCAGACATATTCTTGAAAATAATTAATTAATAAAAATACTTGTAATGATATTTCACCAATTTATATATATATAACAAATAAATTAATATATGTGCTAATGCATAACAACTCAAAAGTAATTATAATTTCAATAATTAATTTAATATAAATAAATTTGTAATCTTGAGTCCTCTCAAATTTCTATTGCGAAGCAATGAGATGTCGTACATCTTTGAGTGTTCTTTCAACTTTGTTAATTTGTTAAATTTAAGTATATATGAACATTTCCATTAAAATTTATTAAAATGTAAACAGATTAATAGTAAAATTTTTGTTAAAATAAGTATTAAATTCAAACTAAAATTCGTTTTAGTAATATCTACTAATCAATTTTTTATTCTTATTCATAATTTTATAGGAAGTAGGTAAGTAGGTAGGTACTTATAAATGGATCATAACATAAGAAGGCATATAAAAAAAAAAAGACATTAACATTAAAATAAATTACCAAAAATTCAATATACTAATCAATTAAAATATCAAATTTTTAAAAACATTATAATAAAAACTTATAATTAAGCGTATTTGAATGAAATATATTCTATTCTGTTAGTAAAGATTAGTTATAATCTGTAAAATGTAACTTAATTAAAATATTCCAACTTTAAGCTGTAAATCGTGTTAACAAAAAGGGCAATAAAATATTGTTTTACGGAAATATTTTCTATAATCATTTCAAAATTTATTACTTAAACAGATGTTGAATAATATCATTGCATGTCTGAAATTAAAACTTTAGAAAAGTTGGTACCTACAAACATATGCAAAGATTATTTATGTATGAAATTTTTAAATGTGTAATTATTTAAAAAAAAAATAATTCCATAATAATTTTTACTCAAGCATCTACCTAAATGCTTATTTGCATTTTTTTTTTTTTATTATATTTTCTGCCTACTAAGGTTTTATCAAGGCATCAAAATTTTACTCTTTGATTAAAAATTGGTAGCCCTGAAAAGGACTGATTTTACAAATTCATAGTGATTTGTTTACTTCTTTTACTTCCTCGTTGGTTTCTTTGTAGCAGCGGCAGCTTTTTTAACTGAGGCTGTAGCCTTTTTTGGTTTAGGTGTTTTTGGAGATTTCGCTGCAGCTTTCGATGGTTTCGTAGGCTTTTGTTTAGGCGTCTTGCTTTTTATTTCACCAGATTTCTTTGCACTTTTCACAGCAGCTTTAGTTACCTTTTTCTTTTCGGCTTTCTTTGTCGTACTAACACTTTTCTTTTTAGCTTCCGCAGATTTTTCTTTTTTAGCCTTTAATTTCTTTTCACTTGCTTTTTTAGTTGTCACAGCTTTCTTTTTCTTCTCCTCGCCACTCTTCGCCTTTGTCTTCACGTTCGCAGCAGATTTTGATAATTTGAATGAACCAGAAGCTCCTTTTCCTTTTGTCTGTATTAAAGTTCCACCTGACACTGCACTCTTCAAGTACTTTTTAATAAATGGTGCTAATTTTTCAGTGTCAACTTTGTAATTAGCAGCCAAGTACTTTTTGATAGCTGGTAAAGATGAGCCACCGCGTTCCTTTAAACTCTTAATAGCATTAGTAACCATTTCTGAAGTAGGAGGATGAGTTGGCTTTGCTTTCGGTTTCTTAGCTCCAGAGGCAGCCTTTTTTCCCTTTTTATTATCACTAATCACTGCTGTGGTAGTAACTTCTGCACTTGCTTCAGCCATTTTAGAAAAAAAAATTATTTATTTAATTAAAAAATACTAATTTGACAACAGTATTTAGTAACACTATAACTTTAAACTTTCACAATTAAAACACACGATTTATAATGACACCTTAGTAGCCGGTATTTTGTAGGAACTTTTTCACAAAACTACCGACGTCTTCAATGATTGAGAATCTGAGCGAAAAGCGTTTGAAAATTTTGTCTTGTTATATTCTATTTCATACATTTTCTTTTATAAATATTATGATATTCTTTTATAATTTTTGTTAAATAAATTCAAAATTTTAACCATATCTGTAATGCATATATATTAAAAACAATATGCTTTACTTATAAAAATTCTCCTGTTAATCAAAAATGTTTCCATTTAGAAGAAATTACTTAATATCTAGTGAATAAGTTTTGCTGCAGACATATTCTTGAAAATAATTAATTAATAAAAATACTTGTAATGATATTTCACCAATTTATATATATATAACAAATAAATTAATATATGTGCTAATGCATAACAACTCAAAAGTAATTATAATTTCAATAATTAATTTAATATAAATAAATTTGTAATCTTGAGTCCTCTCAAATTTCTATTGCGAAGCAATGAGATGTCGTACATCTTTGAGTGTTCTTTCAACTTTGTTAATTTGTTAAATTTAAGTATATATGAACATTTCCATTAAAATTTATTAAAATGTAAACAGATTAATAGTAAAATTTTTGTTAAAATAAGTATTAAATTCAAACTAAAATTCGTTTTAGTAATATCTACTAATCAATTTTTTATTCTTATTCATAATTTTATAGGAAGTAGGTAAGTAGGTAGGTACTTATAAATGGATCATAACATAAGAAGGCATATAAAAAAAAAAAGACATTAACATTAAAATAAATTACCAAAAATTCAATATACTAATCAATTAAAATATCAAATTTTTAAAAACATTATAATAAAAACTTATAATTAAGCGTATTTGAATGAAATATATTCTATTCTGTTAGTAAAGATTAGTTATAATCTGTAAAATGTAACTTAATTAAAATATTCCAACTTTAAGCTGTAAATCGTGTTAACAAAAAGGGCAATAAAATATTGTTTTACGGAAATATTTTCTATAATCATTTCAAAATTTATTACTTAAACAGATGTTGAATAATATCATTGCATGTCTGAAATTAAAACTTTAGAAAAGTTGGTACCTACAAACATATGCAAAGATTATTTATGTATGAAATTTTTAAATGTGTAATTATTTAAAAAAAAAATAATTCCATAATAATTTTTACTCAAGCATCTACCTAAATGCTTATTTGCATTTTTTTTTTTTTATTATATTTTCTGCCTACTAAGGTTTTATCAAGGCATCAAAATTTTACTCTTTGATTAAAAATTGGTAGCCCTGAAAAGGACTGATTTTACAAATTCATAGTGATTTGTTTACTTCTTTTACTTCCTCGTTGGTTTCTTTGTAGCAGCGGCAGCTTTTTTAACTGAGGCTGTAGCCTTTTTTGGTTTAGGTGTTTTTGGAGATTTCGCTGCAGCTTTCGATGGTTTCGTAGGCTTTTGTTTAGGCGTCTTGCTTTTTATTTCACCAGATTTCTTTGCACTTTTCACAGCAGCTTTAGTTACCTTTTTCTTTTCGGCTTTCTTTGTCGTACTAACACTTTTCTTTTTAGCTTCCGCAGATTTTTCTTTTTTAGCCTTTAATTTCTTTTCACTTGCTTTTTTAGTTGTCACAGCTTTCTTTTTCTTCTCCTCGCCACTCTTCGCCTTTGTCTTCACGTTCGCAGCAGATTTTGATAATTTGAATGAACCAGAAGCTCCTTTTCCTTTTGTCTGTATTAAAGTTCCACCTGACACTGCACTCTTCAAGTACTTTTTAATAAATGGTGCTAATTTTTCAGTGTCAACTTTGTAATTAGCAGCCAAGTACTTTTTGATAGCTGGTAAAGATGAGCCACCGCGTTCCTTTAAACTCTTAATAGCATTAGTAACCATTTCTGAAGTAGGAGGATGAGTTGGCTTTGCTTTCGGTTTCTTAGCTCCAGAGGCAGCCTTTTTTCCCTTTTTATTATCACTAATCACTGCTGCGGTAGTAACTTCTGCACTTGCTTCAGCCATTTTAGAAAAAAAAATTATTTATTTAATTAAAAAATACTAATTTGACAACAGTATTTAGTAACACTATAACTTTAAACTTTCACAATTAAAACACACGATTTATAATGACACCTTAGTAGCCGGTATTTTGTAGGAACTTTTTCACAAAACTACCGACGTCTTCAATGACTGAGAATCTGAGCGAAAAGCGTTTGAAAATTTTGTCTTGTTATATTCTATTTCATACATTTTCTTTTATAAATATTATGATATTCTTTTATAATTTTTGTTAAATAAATTCAAAATTTTAACCATATCTGTAATGCATATATATTAAAAACAATATGCTTTACTTATAAAAATTCTCCTGTTAATCAAAAATGTTTCCATTTAGAAGAAATTACTTAATATCTAGTGAATAAGTTTTGCTGCAGACATATTCTTGAAAATAATTAATTAATAAAAATACTTGTAATGATATTTCACCAATTTATATATATATAACAAATAAATTAATATATGTGCTAATGCATAACAACTCAAAAGTAATTATAATTTCAATAATTAATTTAATATAAATAAATTTGTAATCTTGAGTCCTCTCAAATTTCTATTGCGAAGCAATGAGATGTCGTACATCTTTGAGTGTTCTTTCAACTTTGTTAATTTGTTAAATTTAAGTATATATGAACATTTCCATTAAAATTTATTAAAATGTAAACAGATTAATAGTAAAATTTTTGTTAAAATAAGTATTAAATTCAAACTAAAATTCGTTTTAGTAATATCTACTAATCAATTTTTTATTCTTATTCATAATTTTATAGGAAGTAGGTAAGTAGGTAGGTACTTATAAATGGATCATAACATAAGAAGGCATATAAAAAAAAAAAGACATTAACATTAAAATAAATTACCAAAAATTCAATATACTAATCAATTAAAATATCAAATTTTTAAAAACATTATAATAAAAACTTATAATTAAGCGTATTTGAATGAAATATATTCTATTCTGTTAGTAAAGATTAGTTATAATCTGTAAAATGTAACTTAATTAAAATATTCCAACTTTAAGCTGTAAATCGTGTTAACAAAAAGGGCAATAAAATATTGTTTTACGGAAATATTTTCTATAATCATTTCAAAATTTATTACTTAAACAGATGTTGAATAATATCATTGCATGTCTGAAATTAAAACTTTAGAAAAGTTGGTACCTACAAACATATGCAAAGATTATTTATGTATGAAATTTTTAAATGTGTAATTATTTAAAAAAAAAATAATTCCATAATAATTTTTACTCAAGCATCTACCTAAATGCTTATTTGCATTTTTTTTTTTTTATTATATTTTCTGCCTACTAAGGTTTTATCAAGGCATCAAAATTTTACTCTTTGATTAAAAATTGGTAGCCCTGAAAAGGACTGATTTTACAAATTCATAGTGATTTGTTTACTTCTTTTACTTCCTCGTTGGTTTCTTTGTAGCAGCGGCAGCTTTTTTAACTGAGGCTGTAGCCTTTTTTGGTTTAGGTGTTTTTGGAGATTTCGCTGCAGCTTTCGATGGTTTCGTAGGCTTTTGTTTAGGCGTCTTGCTTTTTATTTCACCAGATTTCTTTGCACTTTTCACAGCAGCTTTAGTTACCTTTTTCTTTTCGGCTTTCTTTGTCGTACTAACACTTTTCTTTTTAGCTTCCGCAGATTTTTCTTTTTTAGCCTTTAATTTCTTTTCACTTGCTTTTTTAGTTGTCACAGCTTTCTTTTTCTTCTCCTCGCCACTCTTCGCCTTTGTCTTCACGTTCGCAGCAGATTTTGATAATTTGAATGAACCAGAAGCTCCTTTTCCTTTTGTCTGTATTAAAGTTCCACCTGACACTGCACTCTTCAAGTACTTTTTAATAAATGGTGCTAATTTTTCAGTGTCAACTTTGTAATTAGCAGCCAAGTACTTTTTGATAGCTGGTAAAGATGAGCCACCGCGTTCCTTTAAACTCTTAATAGCATTAGTAACCATTTCTGAAGTAGGAGGATGAGTTGGCTTTGCTTTCGGTTTCTTAGCTCCAGAGGCAGCCTTTTTTCCCTTTTTATTATCACTAATCACTGCTGCGGTAGTAACTTCTGCACTTGCTTCAGCCATTTTAGAAAAAAAAATTATTTATTTAATTAAAAAATACTAATTTGACAACAGTATTTAGTAACACTATAACTTTAAACTTTCACAATTAAAACACACGATTTATAATGACACCTTAGTAGCCGGTATTTTGTAGGAACTTTTTCACAAAACTACCGACGTCTTCAATGATTGAGAATCTGAGCGAAAAGCGTTTGAAAATTTTGTCTTGTTATATTCTATTTCATACATTTTCTTTTATAAATATTATGATATTCTTTTATAATTTTTGTTAAATAAATTCAAAATTTTAACCATATCTGTAATGCATATATATTAAAAACAATATGCTTTACTTATAAAAATTCTCCTGTTAATCAAAAATGTTTCCATTTAGAAGAAATTACTTAATATCTAGTGAATAAGTTTTGCTGCAGACATATTCTTGAAAATAATTAATTAATAAAAATACTTGTAATGATATTTCACCAATTTATATATATATAACAAATAAATTAATATATGTGCTAATGCATAACAACTCAAAAGTAATTATAATTTCAATAATTAATTTAATATAAATAAATTTGTAATCTTGAGTCCTCTCAAATTTCTATTGCGAAGCAATGAGATGTCGTACATCTTTGAGTGTTCTTTCAACTTTGTTAATTTGTTAAATTTAAGTATATATGAACATTTCCATTAAAATTTATTAAAATGTAAACAGATTAATAGTAAAATTTTTGTTAAAATAAGTATTAAATTCAAACTAAAATTCGTTTTAGTAATATCTACTAATCAATTTTTTATTCTTATTCATAATTTTATAGGAAGTAGGTAAGTAGGTAGGTACTTATAAATGGATCATAACATAAGAAGGCATATAAAAAAAAAAGACATTAACATTAAAATAAATTACCAAAAATTCAATATACTAATCAATTAAAATATCAAATTTTTAAAAACATTATAATAAAAACTTATAATTAAGCGTATTTGAATGAAATATATTCTATTC
Organism: Dioctria rufipes; assembly: GCA_963924295.1. Taxonomy (NCBI): domain Eukaryota; kingdom Metazoa; phylum Arthropoda; class Insecta; order Diptera; family Asilidae; genus Dioctria; species Dioctria rufipes. The sequence continues at coordinate 18,223 of CAWUPM010001088.1, read as the reverse complement.
TGTTAGTAAAGATTAGTTATAATCTGTAAAATGTAACTTAATTAAAATATTCCAACTTTAAGCTGTAAATCGTGTTAACAAAAAGGGCAATAAAATATTGTTTTACGGAAATATTTTCTATAATCATTTCAAAATTTATTACTTAAACAGATGTTGAATAATATCATTGCATGTCTGAAATTAAAACTTTAGAAAAGTTGGTACCTACAAACATATGCAAAGATTATTTATGTATGAAATTTTTAAATGTGTAATTATTTAAAAAAAAAATAATTCCATAATAATTTTTACTCAAGCATCTACCTAAATGCTTATTTGCATTTTTTTTTTTTTATTATATTTTCTGCCTACTAAGGTTTTATCAAGGCATCAAAATTTTACTCTTTGATTAAAAATTGGTAGCCCTGAAAAGGACTGATTTTACAAATTCATAGTGATTTGTTTACTTCTTTTACTTCCTCGTTGGTTTCTTTGTAGCAGCGGCAGCTTTTTTAACTGAGGCTGTAGCCTTTTTTGGTTTAGGTGTTTTTGGAGATTTCGCTGCAGCTTTCGATGGTTTCGTAGGCTTTTGTTTAGGCGTCTTGCTTTTTATTTCACCAGATTTCTTTGCACTTTTCACAGCAGCTTTAGTTACCTTTTTCTTTTCGGCTTTCTTTGTCGTACTAACACTTTTCTTTTTAGCTTCCGCAGATTTTTCTTTTTTAGCCTTTAATTTCTTTTCACTTGCTTTTTTAGTTGTCACAGCTTTCTTTTTCTTCTCCTCGCCACTCTTCGCCTTTGTCTTCACGTTCGCAGCAGATTTTGATAATTTGAATGAACCAGAAGCTCCTTTTCCTTTTGTCTGTATTAAAGTTCCACCTGACACTGCACTCTTCAAGTACTTTTTAATAAATGGTGCTAATTTTTCAGTGTCAACTTTGTAATTAGCAGCCAAGTACTTTTTGATAGCTGGTAAAGATGAGCCACCGCGTTCCTTTAAACTCTTAATAGCATTAGTAACCATTTCTGAAGTAGGAGGATGAGTTGGCTTTGCTTTCGGTTTCTTAGCTCCAGAGGCAGCCTTTTTTCCCTTTTTATTATCACTAATCACTGCTGTGGTAGTAACTTCTGCACTTGCTTCAGCCATTTTAGAAAAAAAAATTATTTATTTAATTAAAAAATACTAATTTGACAACAGTATTTAGTAACACTATAACTTTAAACTTTCACAATTAAAACACACGATTTATAATGACACCTTAGTAGCCGGTATTTTGTAGGAACTTTTTCACAAAACTACCGACGTCTTCAATGATTGAGAATCTGAGCGAAAAGCGTTTGAAAATTTTGTCTTGTTATATTCTATTTCATACATTTTCTTTTATAAATATTATGATATTCTTTTATAATTTTTGTTAAATAAATTCAAAATTTTAACCATATCTGTAATGCATATATATTAAAAACAATATGCTTTACTTATAAAAATTCTCCTGTTAATCAAAAATGTTTCCATTTAGAAGAAATTACTTAATATCTAGTGAATAAGTTTTGCTGCAGACATATTCTTGAAAATAATTAATTAATAAAAATACTTGTAATGATATTTCACCAATTTATATATATATAACAAATAAATTAATATATGTGCTAATGCATAACAACTCAAAAGTAATTATAATTTCAATAATTAATTTAATATAAATAAATTTGTAATCTTGAGTCCTCTCAAATTTCTATTGCGAAGCAATGAGATGTCGTACATCTTTGAGTGTTCTTTCAACTTTGTTAATTTGTTAAATTTAAGTATATATGAACATTTCCATTAAAATTTATTAAAATGTAAACAGATTAATAGTAAAATTTTTGTTAAAATAAGTATTAAATTCAAACTAAAATTCGTTTTAGTAATATCTACTAATCAATTTTTTATTCTTATTCATAATTTTATAGGAAGTAGGTAAGTAGGTAGGTACTTATAAATGGATCATAACATAAGAAGGCATATAAAAAAAAAAAGACATTAACATTAAAATAAATTACCAAAAATTCAATATACTAATCAATTAAAATATCAAATTTTTAAAAACATTATAATAAAAACTTATAATTAAGCGTATTTGAATGAAATATATTCTATTCTGTTAGTAAAGATTAGTTATAATCTGTAAAATGTAACTTAATTAAAATATTCCAACTTTAAGCTGTAAATCGTGTTAACAAAAAGGGCAATAAAATATTGTTTTACGGAAATATTTTCTATAATCATTTCAAAATTTATTACTTAAACAGATGTTGAATAATATCATTGCATGTCTGAAATTAAAACTTTAGAAAAGTTGGTACCTACAAACATATGCAAAGATTATTTATGTATGAAATTTTTAAATGTGTAATTATTTAAAAAAAAAATAATTCCATAATAATTTTTACTCAAGCATCTACCTAAATGCTTATTTGCATTTTTTTTTTTTTATTATATTTTCTGCCTACTAAGGTTTTATCAAGGCATCAAAATTTTACTCTTTGATTAAAAATTGGTAGCCCTGAAAAGGACTGATTTTACAAATTCATAGTGATTTGTTTACTTCTTTTACTTCCTCGTTGGTTTCTTTGTAGCAGCGGCAGCTTTTTTAACTGAGGCTGTAGCCTTTTTTGGTTTAGGTGTTTTTGGAGATTTCGCTGCAGCTTTCGATGGTTTCGTAGGCTTTTGTTTAGGCGTCTTGCTTTTTATTTCACCAGATTTCTTTGCACTTTTCACAGCAGCTTTAGTTACCTTTTTCTTTTCGGCTTTCTTTGTCGTACTAACACTTTTCTTTTTAGCTTCCGCAGATTTTTCTTTTTTAGCCTTTAATTTCTTTTCACTTGCTTTTTTAGTTGTCACAGCTTTCTTTTTCTTCTCCTCGCCACTCTTCGCCTTTGTCTTCACGTTCGCAGCAGATTTTGATAATTTGAATGAACCAGAAGCTCCTTTTCCTTTTGTCTGTATTAAAGTTCCACCTGACACTGCACTCTTCAAGTACTTTTTAATAAATGGTGCTAATTTTTCAGTGTCAACTTTGTAATTAGCAGCCAAGTACTTTTTGATAGCTGGTAAAGATGAGCCACCGCGTTCCTTTAAACTCTTAATAGCATTAGTAACCATTTCTGAAGTAGGAGGATGAGTTGGCTTTGCTTTCGGTTTCTTAGCTCCAGAGGCAGCCTTTTTTCCCTTTTTATTATCACTAATCACTGCTGCGGTAGTAACTTCTGCACTTGCTTCAGCCATTTTAGAAAAAAAAATTATTTATTTAATTAAAAAATACTAATTTGACAACAGTATTTAGTAACACTATAACTTTAAACTTTCACAATTAAAACACACGATTTATAATGACACCTTAGTAGCCGGTATTTTGTAGGAACTTTTTCACAAAACTACCGACGTCTTCAATGACTGAGAATCTGAGCGAAAAGCGTTTGAAAATTTTGTCTTGTTATATTCTATTTCATACATTTTCTTTTATAAATATTATGATATTCTTTTATAATTTTTGTTAAATAAATTCAAAATTTTAACCATATCTGTAATGCATATATATTAAAAACAATATGCTTTACTTATAAAAATTCTCCTGTTAATCAAAAATGTTTCCATTTAGAAGAAATTACTTAATATCTAGTGAATAAGTTTTGCTGCAGACATATTCTTGAAAATAATTAATTAATAAAAATACTTGTAATGATATTTCACCAATTTATATATATATAACAAATAAATTAATATATGTGCTAATGCATAACAACTCAAAAGTAATTATAATTTCAATAATTAATTTAATATAAATAAATTTGTAATCTTGAGTCCTCTCAAATTTCTATTGCGAAGCAATGAGATGTCGTACATCTTTGAGTGTTCTTTCAACTTTGTTAATTTGTTAAATTTAAGTATATATGAACATTTCCATTAAAATTTATTAAAATGTAAACAGATTAATAGTAAAATTTTTGTTAAAATAAGTATTAAATTCAAACTAAAATTCGTTTTAGTAATATCTACTAATCAATTTTTTATTCTTATTCATAATTTTATAGGAAGTAGGTAAGTAGGTAGGTACTTATAAATGGATCATAACATAAGAAGGCATATAAAAAAAAAAAGACATTAACATTAAAATAAATTACCAAAAATTCAATATACTAATCAATTAAAATATCAAATTTTTAAAAACATTATAATAAAAACTTATAATTAAGCGTATTTGAATGAAATATATTCTATTCTGTTAGTAAAGATTAGTTATAATCTGTAAAATGTAACTTAATTAAAATATTCCAACTTTAAGCTGTAAATCGTGTTAACAAAAAGGGCAATAAAATATTGTTTTACGGAAATATTTTCTATAATCATTTCAAAATTTATTACTTAAACAGATGTTGAATAATATCATTGCATGTCTGAAATTAAAACTTTAGAAAAGTTGGTACCTACAAACATATGCAAAGATTATTTATGTATGAAATTTTTAAATGTGTAATTATTTAAAAAAAAAATAATTCCATAATAATTTTTACTCAAGCATCTACCTAAATGCTTATTTGCATTTTTTTTTTTTTATTATATTTTCTGCCTACTAAGGTTTTATCAAGGCATCAAAATTTTACTCTTTGATTAAAAATTGGTAGCCCTGAAAAGGACTGATTTTACAAATTCATAGTGATTTGTTTACTTCTTTTACTTCCTCGTTGGTTTCTTTGTAGCAGCGGCAGCTTTTTTAACTGAGGCTGTAGCCTTTTTTGGTTTAGGTGTTTTTGGAGATTTCGCTGCAGCTTTCGATGGTTTCGTAGGCTTTTGTTTAGGCGTCTTGCTTTTTATTTCACCAGATTTCTTTGCACTTTTCACAGCAGCTTTAGTTACCTTTTTCTTTTCGGCTTTCTTTGTCGTACTAACACTTTTCTTTTTAGCTTCCGCAGATTTTTCTTTTTTAGCCTTTAATTTCTTTTCACTTGCTTTTTTAGTTGTCACAGCTTTCTTTTTCTTCTCCTCGCCACTCTTCGCCTTTGTCTTCACGTTCGCAGCAGATTTTGATAATTTGAATGAACCAGAAGCTCCTTTTCCTTTTGTCTGTATTAAAGTTCCACCTGACACTGCACTCTTCAAGTACTTTTTAATAAATGGTGCTAATTTTTCAGTGTCAACTTTGTAATTAGCAGCCAAGTACTTTTTGATAGCTGGTAAAGATGAGCCACCGCGTTCCTTTAAACTCTTAATAGCATTAGTAACCATTTCTGAAGTAGGAGGATGAGTTGGCTTTGCTTTCGGTTTCTTAGCTCCAGAGGCAGCCTTTTTTCCCTTTTTATTATCACTAATCACTGCTGCGGTAGTAACTTCTGCACTTGCTTCAGCCATTTTAGAAAAAAAAATTATTTATTTAATTAAAAAATACTAATTTGACAACAGTATTTAGTAACACTATAACTTTAAACTTTCACAATTAAAACACACGATTTATAATGACACCTTAGTAGCCGGTATTTTGTAGGAACTTTTTCACAAAACTACCGACGTCTTCAATGATTGAGAATCTGAGCGAAAAGCGTTTGAAAATTTTGTCTTGTTATATTCTATTTCATACATTTTCTTTTATAAATATTATGATATTTTTTATAATTTTTGTTAAATAAATTCAAAATTTTAACCATATCTGTAATGCATATATATTAAAAACAATATGCTTTACTTATAAAAATTCTCCTGTTAATCAAAAATGTTTCCATTTAGAAGAAATTACTTAATATCTAGTGAATAAGTTTTGCTGCAGACATATTCTTGAAAATAATTAATTAATAAAAATACTTGTAATGATATTTCACCAATTTATATATATATAACAAATAAATTAATATATGTGCTAATGCATAACAACTCAAAAGTAATTATAATTTCAATAATTAATTTAATATAAATAAATTTGTAATCTTGAGTCCTCTCAAATTTCTATTGCGAAGCAATGAGATGTCGTACATCTTTGAGTGTTCTTTCAACTTTGTTAATTTGTTAAATTTAAGTATATATGAACATTTCCATTAAAATTTATTAAAATGTAAACAGATTAATAGTAAAATTTTTGTTAAAATAAGTATTAAATTCAAACTAAAATTCGTTTTAGTAATATCTACTAATCAATTTTTTATTCTTATTCATAATTTTATAGGAAGTAGGTAAGTAGGTAGGTACTTATAAATGGATCATAACATAAGAAGGCATATAAAAAAAAAAAGACATTAACATTAAAATAAATTACCAAAAATTCAATATACTAATCAATTAAAATATCAAATTTTTAAAAACATTATAATAAAAACTTATAATTAAGCGTATTTGAATGAAATATATTCTATTCTGTTAGTAAAGATTAGTTATAATCTGTAAAATGTAACTTAATTAAAATATTCCAACTTTAAGCTGTAAATCGTGTTAACAAAAAGGGCAATAAAATATTGTTTTACGGAAATATTTTCTATAATCATTTCAAAATTTATTACTTAAACAGATGTTGAATAATATCATTGCATGTCTGAAATTAAAACTTTAGAAAAGTTGGTACCTACAAACATATGCAAAGATTATTTATGTATGAAATTTTTAAATGTGTAATTATTTAAAAAAAAAATAATTCCATAATAATTTTTACTCAAGCATCTACCTAAATGCTTATTTGCATTTTTTTTTTTTTATTATATTTTCTGCCTACTAAGGTTTTATCAAGGCATCAAAATTTTACTCTTTGATTAAAAATTGGTAGCCCTGAAAAGGACTGATTTTACAAATTCATAGTGATTTGTTTACTTCTTTTACTTCCTCGTTGGTTTCTTTGTAGCAGCGGCAGCTTTTTTAACTGAGGCTGTAGCCTTTTTTGGTTTAGGTGTTTTTGGAGATTTCGCTGCAGCTTTCGATGGTTTCGTAGGCTTTTGTTTAGGCGTCTTGCTTTTTATTTCACCAGATTTCTTTGCACTTTTCACAGCAGCTTTAGTTACCTTTTTCTTTTCGGCTTTCTTTGTCGTACTAACACTTTTCTTTTTAGCTTCCGCAGATTTTTCTTTTTTAGCCTTTAATTTCTTTTCACTTGCTTTTTTAGTTGTCACAGCTTTCTTTTTCTTCTCCTCGCCACTCTTCGCCTTTGTCTTCACGTTCGCAGCAGATTTTGATAATTTGAATGAACCAGAAGCTCCTTTTCCTTTTGTCTGTATTAAAGTTCCACCTGACACTGCACTCTTCAAGTACTTTTTAATAAATGGTGCTAATTTTTCAGTGTCAACTTTGTAATTAGCAGCCAAGTACTTTTTGATAGCTGGTAAAGATGAGCCACCGCGTTCCTTTAAACTCTTAATAGCATTAGTAACCATTTCTGAAGTAGGAGGATGAGTTGGCTTTGCTTTCGGTTTCTTAGCTCCAGAGGCAGCCTTTTTTCCCTTTTTATTATCACTAATCACTGCTGCGGTAGTAACTTCTGCACTTGCTTCAGCCATTTTAGAAAAAAAAATTATTTATTTAATTAAAAAATACTAATTTGACAACAGTATTTAGTAACACTATAACTTTAAACTTTCACAATTAAAACACACGATTTATAATGACACCTTAGTAGCCGGTATTTTGTAGGAACTTTTTCACAAAACTACCGACGTCTTCAATGATTGAGAATCTGAGCGAAAAGCGTTTGAAAATTTTGTCTTGTTATATTCTATTTCATACATTTTCTTTTATAAATATTATGATATTCTTTTATAATTTTTGTTAAATAAATTCAAAATTTTAACCATATCTGTAATGCATATATATTAAAAACAATATGCTTTACTTATAAAAATTCTCCTGTTAATCAAAAATGTTTCCATTTAGAAGAAATTACTTAATATCTAGTGAATAAGTTTTGCTGCAGACATATTCTTGAAAATAATTAATTAATAAAAATACTTGTAATGATATTTCACCAATTTATATATATATAACAAATAAATTAATATATGTGCTAATGCATAACAACTCAAAAGTAATTATAATTTCAATAATTAATTTAATATAAATAAATTTGTAATCTTGAGTCCTCTCAAATTTCTATTGCGAAGCAATGAGATGTCGTACATCTTTGAGTGTTCTTTCAACTTTGTTAATTTGTTAAATTTAAGTATATATGAACATTTCCATTAAAATTTATTAAAATGTAAACAGATTAATAGTAAAATTTTTGTTAAAATAAGTATTAAATTCAAACTAAAATTCGTTTTAGTAATATCTACTAATCAATTTTTTATTCTTATTCATAATTTTATAGGAAGTAGGTAAGTAGGTAGGTACTTATAAATGGATCATAACATAAGAAGGCATATAAAAAAAAAAAGACATTAACATTAAAATAAATTACCAAAAATTCAATATACTAATCAATTAAAATACCAAATTTTTAAAAACATTATAATAAAAACTTATAATTAAGCGTATTTGAATGAAATATATTCTATTCTGTTAGTAAAGATTAGTTATAATCTGTAAAATGTAACTTAATTAAAATATTCCAACTTTAAGCTGTAAATCGTGTTAACAAAAAGGGCAATAAAATATTGTTTTACGGAAATATTTTCTATAATCATTTCAAAATTTATTACTTAAACAGATGTTGAATAATATCATTGCATGTCTGAAATTAAAACTTTAGAAAAGTTGGTACCTACAAACATATGCAAAGATTATTTATGTATGAAATTTTTAAATGTGTAATTATTTAAAAAAAAAATAATTCCATAATAATTTTTACTCAAGCATCTACCTAAATGCTTATTTGCATTTTTTTTTTTTTATTATATTTTCTGCCTACTAAGGTTTTATCAAGGCATCAAAATTTTACTCTTTGATTAAAAATTGGTAGCCCTGAAAAGGACTGATTTTACAAATTCATAGTGATTTGTTTACTTCTTTTACTTCCTCGTTGGTTTCTTTGTAGCAGCGGCAGCTTTTTTAACTGAGGCTGTAGCCTTTTTTGGTTTAGGTGTTTTTGGAGATTTCGCTGCAGCTTTCGATGGTTTCGTAGGCTTTTGTTTAGGCGTCTTGCTTTTTATTTCACCAGATTTCTTTGCACTTTTCACAGCAGCTTTAGTTACCTTTTTCTTTTCGGCTTTCTTTGTCGTACTAACACTTTTCTTTTTAGCTTCCGCAGATTTTTCTTTTTTAGCCTTTAATTTCTTTTCACTTGCTTTTTTAGTTGTCACAGCTTTCTTTTTCTTCTCCTCGCCACTCTTCGCCTTTGTCTTCACGTTCGCAGCAGATTTTGATAATTTGAATGAACCAGAAGCTCCTTTTCCTTTTGTCTGTATTAAAGTTCCACCTGACACTGCACTCTTCAAGTACTTTTTAATAAATGGTGCTAATTTTTCAGTGTCAACTTTGTAATTAGCAGCCAAGTACTTTTTGATAGCTGGTAAAGATGAGCCACCGCGTTCCTTTAAACTCTTAATAGCATTAGTAACCATTTCTGAAGTAGGAGGATGAGTTGGCTTTGCTTTCGGTTTCTTAGCTCCAGAGGCAGCCTTTTTTCCCTTTTTATTATCACTAATCACTGCTGCGGTAGTAACTTCTGCACTTGCTTCAGCCATTTTAGAAAAAAAAATTATTTATTTAATTAAAAAATACTAATTTGACAACAGTATTTAGTAACACTATAACTTTAAACTTTCACAATTAAAACACACGATTTATAATGACACCTTAGTAGCCGGTATTTTGTAGGAACTTTTTCACAAAACTACCGACGTCTTCAATGATTGAGAATCTGAGCGAAAAGCGTTTGAAAATTTTGTCTTGTTATATTCTATTTCATACATTTTCTTTTATAAATATTATGATATTCTTTTATAATTTTTGTTAAATAAATTCAAAATTTTAACCATATCTGTAATGCATATATATTAAAAACAATATGCTTTACTTATAAAAATTCTCCTGTTAATCAAAAATGTTTCCATTTAGAAGAAATTACTTAATATCTAGTGAATAAGTTTTGCTGCAGACATATTCTTGAAAATAATTAATTAATAAAAATACTTGTAATGATATTTCACCAATTTATATATATATAACAAATAAATTAATATATGTGCTAATGCATAACAACTCAAAAGTAATTATAATTTCAATAATTAATTTAATATAAATAAATTTGTAATCTTGAGTCCTCTCAAATTTCTATTGCGAAGCAATGAGATGTCGTACATCTTTGAGTGTTCTTTCAACTTTGTTAATTTGTTAAATTTAAGTATATATGAACATTTCCATTAAAATTTATTAAAATGTAAACAGATTAATAGTAAAATTTTTGTTAAAATAAGTATTAAATTCAAACTAAAATTCGTTTTAGTAATATCTACTAATCAATTTTTTATTCTTATTCATAATTTTATAGGAAGTAGGTAAGTAGGTAGGTACTTATAAATGGATCATAACATAAGAAGGCATATAAAAAAAAAAAGACATTAACATTAAAATAAATTACCAAAAATTCAATATACTAATCAATTAAAATACCAAATTTTTAAAAACATTATAATAAAAACTTATAATTAAGCGTATTTGAATGAAATATATTCTATTCTGTTAGTAAAGATTAGTTATAATCTGTAAAATGTAACTTAATTAAAATATTCCAACTTTAAGCTGTAAATCGTGTTAACAAAAAGGGCAATAAAATATTGTTTTACGGAAATATTTTCTATAATCATTTCAAAATTTATTACTTAAACAGATGTTGAATAATATCATTGCATGTCTGAAATTAAAACTTTAGAAAAGTTGGTACCTACAAACATATGCAAAGATTATTTATGTATGAAATTTTTAAATGTGTAATTATTTAAAAAAAAAATAATTCCATAATAATTTTTACTCAAGCATCTACCTAAATGCTTATTTGCATTTTTTTTTTTTATTATATTTTCTGCCTACTAAGGTTTTATCAAGGCATCAAAATTTTACTCTTTGATTAAAAATTGGTAGCCCTGAAAAGGACTGATTTTACAAATTCATAGTGATTTGTTTACTTCTTTTACTTCCTCGTTGGTTTCTTTGTAGCAGCGGCAGCTTTTTTAACTGAGGCTGTAGCCTTTTTTGGTTTAGGTGTTTTTGGAGATTTCGCTGCAGCTTTCGATGGTTTCGTAGGCTTTTGTTTAGGCGTCTTGCTTTTTATTTCACCAGATTTCTTTGCACTTTTCACAGCAGCTTTAGTTACCTTTTTCTTTTCGGCTTTCTTTGTCGTACTAACACTTTTCTTTTTAGCTTCCGCAGATTTTTCTTTTTTAGCCTTTAATTTCTTTTCACTTGCTTTTTTAGTTGTCACAGCTTTCTTTTTCTTCTCCTCGCCACTCTTCGCCTTTGTCTTCACGTTCGCAGCAGATTTTGATAATTTGAATGAACCAGAAGCTCCTTTTCCTTTTGTCTGTATTAAAGTTCCACCTGACACTGCACTCTTCAAGTACTTTTTAATAAATGGTGCTAATTTTTCAGTGTCAACTTTGTAATTAGCAGCCAAGTACTTTTTGATAGCTGGTAAAGATGAGCCACCGCGTTCCTTTAAACTCTTAATAGCATTAGTAACCATTTCTGAAGTAGGAGGATGAGTTGGCTTTGCTTTCGGTTTCTTAGCTCCAGAGGCAGCCTTTTTTCCCTTTTTATTATCACTAATCACTGCTGCGGTAGTAACTTCTGCACTTGCTTCAGCCATTTTAGAAAAAAAAATTATTTATTTAATTAAAAAATACTAATTTGACAACAGTATTTAGTAACACTATAACTTTAAACTTTCACAATTAAAACACACGATTTATAATGACACCTTAGTAGCCGGTATTTTGTAGGAACTTTTTCACAAAACTACCGACGTCTTCAATGATTGAGAATCTGAGCGAAAAGCGTTTGAAAATTTTGTCTTGTTATATTCTATTTCATACATTTTCTTTTATAAATATTATGATATTCTTTTATAATTTTTGTTAAATAAATTCAAAATTTTAACCATATCTGTAATGCATATATATTAAAAACAATATGCTTTACTTATAAAAATTCTCCTGTTAATCAAAAATGTTTCCATTTAGAAGAAATTACTTAATATCTAGTGAATAAGTTTTGCTGCAGACATATTCTTGAAAATAATTAATTAATAAAAATACTTGTAATGATATTTCACCAATTTATATATATATAACAAATAAATTAATATATGTGCTAATGCATAACAACTCAAAAGTAATTATAATTTCAATAATTAATTTAATATAAATAAATTTGTAATCTTGAGTCCTCTCAAATTTCTATTGCGAAGCAATGAGATGTCGTACATCTTTGAGTGTTCTTTCAACTTTGTTAATTTGTTAAATTTAAGTATATATGAACATTTCCATTAAAATTTATTAAAATGTAAACAGATTAATAGTAAAATTTTTGTTAAAATAAGTATTAAATTCAAACTAAAATTCGTTTTAGTAATATCTACTAATCAATTTTTTATTCTTATTCATAATTTTATAGGAAGTAGGTAAGTAGGTAGGTACTTATAAATGGATCATAACATAAGAAGGCATATAAAAAAAAAAAGACATTAACATTAAAATAAATTACCAAAAATTCAATATACTAATCAATTAAAATATCAAATTTTTAAAAACATTATAATAAAAACTTATAATTAAGCGTATTTGAATGAAATATATTCTATTCTGTTAGTAAAGATTAGTTATAATCTGTAAAATGTAACTTAATTAAAATATTCCAACTTTAAGCTGTAAATCGTGTTAACAAAAAGGGCAATAAAATATTGTTTTACGGAAATATTTTCTATAATCATTTCAAAATTTATTACTTAAACAGATGTTGAATAATATCATTGCATGTCTGAAATTAAAACTTTAGAAAAGTTGGTACCTACAAACATATGCAAAGATTATTTATGTATGAAATTTTTAAATGTGTAATTATTTAAAAAAAAAATAATTCCATAATAATTTTTACTCAAGCATCTACCTAAATGCTTATTTGCATTTTTTTTTTTTATTATATTTTCTGCCTACTAAGGTTTTATCAAGGCATCAAAATTTTACTCTTTGATTAAAAATTGGTAGCCCTGAAAAGGACTGATTTTACAAATTCATAGTGATTTGTTTACTTCTTTTACTTCCTCGTTGGTTTCTTTGTAGCAGCGGCAGCTTTTTTAACTGAGGCTGTAGCCTTTTTTGGTTTAGGTGTTTTTGGAGATTTCGCTGCAGCTTTCGATGGTTTCGTAGGCTTTTGTTTAGGCGTCTTGCTTTTTATTTCACCAGATTTCTTTGCACTTTTCACAGCAGCTTTAGTTACCTTTTTCTTTTCGGCTTTCTTTGTCGTACTAACACTTTTCTTTTTAGCTTCCGCAGATTTTTCTTTTTTAGCCTTTAATTTCTTTTCACTTGCTTTTTTAGTTGTCACAGCTTTCTTTTTCTTCTCCTCGCCACTCTTCGCCTTTGTCTTCACGTTCGCAGCAGATTTTGATAATTTGAATGAACCAGAAGCTCCTTTTCCTTTTGTCTGTATTAAAGTTCCACCTGACACTGCACTCTTCAAGTACTTTTTAATAAATGGTGCTAATTTTTCAGTGTCAACTTTGTAATTAGCAGCCAAGTACTTTTTGATAGCTGGTAAAGATGAGCCACCGCGTTCCTTTAAACTCTTAATAGCATTAGTAACCATTTCTGAAGTAGGAGGATGAGTTGGCTTTGCTTTCGGTTTCTTAGCTCCAGAGGCAGCCTTTTTTCCCTTTTTATTATCACTAATCACTGCTGCGGTAGTAACTTCTGCACTTGCTTCAGCCATTTTAGAAAAAAAAATTATTTATTTAATTAAAAAATACTAATTTGACAACAGTATTTAGTAACACTATAACTTTAAACTTTCACAATTAAAACACACGATTTATAATGACACCTTAGTAGCCGGTATTTTGTAGGAACTTTTTCACAAAACTACCGACGTCTTCAATGATTGAGAATCTGAGCGAAAAGCGTTTGAAAATTTTGTCTTGTTATATTCTATTTCATACATTTTCTTTTATAAATATTATGATATTCTTTTATAATTTTTGTTAAATAAATTCAAAATTTTAACCATATCTGTAATGCATATATATTAAAAACAATATGCTTTACTTATAAAAATTCTCCTGTTAATCAAAAATGTTTCCATTTAGAAGAAATTACTTAATATCTAGTGAATAAGTTTTGCTGCAGACATATTCTTGAAAATAATTAATTAATAAAAATACTTGTAATGATATTTCACCAATTTATATATATATAACAAATAAATTAATATATGTGCTAATGCATAACAACTCAAAAGTAATTATAATTTCAATAATTAATTTAATATAAATAAATTTGTAATCTTGAGTCCTCTCAAATTTCTATTGCGAAGCAATGAGATGTCGTACATCTTTGAGTGTTCTTTCAACTTTGTTAATTTGTTAAATTTAAGTATATATGAACATTTCCATTAAAATTTATTAAAATGTAAACAGATTAATAGTAAAATTTTTGTTAAAATAAGTATTAAATTCAAACTAAAATTCGTTTTAGTAATATCTACTAATCAATTTTTTATTCTTATTCATAATTTTATAGGAAGTAGGTAAGTAGGTAGGTACTTATAAATGGATCATAACATAAGAAGGCATATAAAAAAAAAAAGACATTAACATTAAAATAAATTACCAAAAATTCAATATACTAATCAATTAAAATACCAAATTTTTAAAAACATTATAATAAAAACTTATAATTAAGCGTATTTGAATGAAATATATTCTATTCTGTTAGTAAAGATTAGTTATAATCTGTAAAATGTAACTTAATTAAAATATTCCAACTTTAAGCTGTAAATCGTGTTAACAAAAAGGGCAATAAAATATTGTTTTACGGAAATATTTTCTATAATCATTTCAAAATTTATTACTTAAACAGATGTTGAATAATATCATTGCATGTCTGAAATTAAAACTTTAGAAAAGTTGGTACCTACAAACATATGCAAAGATTATTTATGTATGAAATTTTTAAATGTGTAATTATTTAAAAAAAAAATAATTCCATAATAATTTTTACTCAAGCATCTACCTAAATGCTTATTTGCATTTTTTTTTTTTTATTATATTTTCTGCCTACTAAGGTTTTATCAAGGCATCAAAATTTTACTCTTTGATTAAAAATTGGTAGCCCTGAAAAGGACTGATTTTACAAATTCATAGTGATTTGTTTACTTCTTTTACTTCCTCGTTGGTTTCTTTGTAGCAGCGGCAGCTTTTTTAACTGAGGCTGTAGCCTTTTTTGGTTTAGGTGTTTTTGGAGATTTCGCTGCAGCTTTCGATGGTTTCGTAGGCTTTTGTTTAGGCGTCTTGCTTTTTATTTCACCAGATTTCTTTGCACTTTTCACAGCAGCTTTAGTTACCTTTTTCTTTTCGGCTTTCTTTGTCGTACTAACACTTTTCTTTTTAGCTTCCGCAGATTTTTCTTTTTTAGCCTTTAATTTCTTTTCACTTGCTTTTTTAGTTGTCACAGCTTTCTTTTTCTTCTCCTCGCCACTCTTCGCCTTTGTCTTCACGTTCGCAGCAGATTTTGATAATTTGAATGAACCAGAAGCTCCTTTTCCTTTTGTCTGTATTAAAGTTCCACCTGACACTGCACTCTTCAAGTACTTTTTAATAAATGGTGCTAATTTTTCAGTGTCAACTTTGTAATTAGCAGCCAAGTACTTTTTGATAGCTGGTAAAGATGAGCCACCGCGTTCCTTTAAACTCTTAATAGCATTAGTAACCATTTCTGAAGTAGGAGGATGAGTTGGCTTTGCTTTCGGTTTCTTAGCTCCAGAGGCAGCCTTTTTTCCCTTTTTATTATCACTAATCACTGCTGCGGTAGTAACTTCTGCACTTGCTTCAGCCATTTTAGAAAAAAAAATTATTTATTTAATTAAAAAATACTAATTTGACAACAGTATTTAGTAACACTATAACTTTAAACTTTCACAATTAAAACACACGATTTATAATGACACCTTAGTAGCCGGTATTTTGTAGGAACTTTTTCACAAAACTACCGACGTCTTCAATGATTGAGAATCTGAGCGAAAAGCGTTTGAAAATTTTGTCTTGTTATATTCTATTTCATACATTTTCTTTTATAAATATTATGATATTCTTTTATAATTTTTGTTAAATAAATTCAAAATTTTAACCATATCTGTAATGCATATATATTAAAAACAATATGCTTTACTTATAAAAATTCTCCTGTTAATCAAAAATGTTTCCATTTAGAAGAAATTACTTAATATCTAGTGAATAAGTTTTGCTGCAGACATATTCTTGAAAATAATTAATTAATAAAAATACTTGTAATGATATTTCACCAATTTATATATATATAACAAATAAATTAATATATGTGCTAATGCATAACAACTCAAAAGTAATTATAATTTCAATAATTAATTTAATATAAATAAATTTGTAATCTTGAGTCCTCTCAAATTTCTATTGCGAAGCAATGAGATGTCGTACATCTTTGAGTGTTCTTTCAACTTTGTTAATTTGTTAAATTTAAGTATATATGAACATTTCCATTAAAATTTATTAAAATGTAAACAGATTAATAGTAAAATTTTTGTTAAAATAAGTATTAAATTCAAACTAAAATTCGTTTTAGTAATATCTACTAATCAATTTTTTATTCTTATTCATAATTTTATAGGAAGTAGGTAAGTAGGTAGGTACTTATAAATGGATCATAACATAAGAAGGCATATAAAAAAAAAAAGACATTAACATTAAAATAAATTACCAAAAATTCAATATACTAATCAATTAAAATATCAAATTTTTAAAAACATTATAATAAAAACTTATAATTAAGCGTATTTGAATGAAATATATTCTATTCTGTTAGTAAAGATTAGTTATAATCTGTAAAATGTAACTTAATTAAAATATTCCAACTTTAAGCTGTAAATCGTGTTAACAAAAAGGGCAATAAAATATTGTTTTACGGAAATATTTTCTATAATCATTTCAAAATTTATTACTTAAACAGATGTTGAATAATATCATTGCATGTCTGAAATTAAAACTTTAGAAAAGTTGGTACCTACAAACATATGCAAAGATTATTTATGTATGAAATTTTTAAATGTGTAATTATTTAAAAAAAAAATAATTCCATAATAATTTTTACTCAAGCATCTACCTAAATGCTTATTTGCATTTTTTTTTTTTATTATATTTTCTGCCTACTAAGGTTTTATCAAGGCATCAAAATTTTACTCTTTGATTAAAAATTGGTAGCCCTGAAAAGGACTGATTTTACAAATTCATAGTGATTTGTTTACTTCTTTTACTTCCTCGTTGGTTTCTTTGTAGCAGCGGCAGCTTTTTTAACTGAGGCTGTAGCCTTTTTTGGTTTAGGTGTTTTTGGAGATTTCGCTGCAGCTTTCGATGGTTTCGTAGGCTTTTGTTTAGGCGTCTTGCTTTTTATTTCACCAGATTTCTTTGCACTTTTCACAGCAGCTTTAGTTACCTTTTTCTTTTCGGCTTTCTTTGTCGTACTAACACTTTTCTTTTTAGCTTCCGCAGATTTTTCTTTTTTAGCCTTTAATTTCTTTTCACTTGCTTTTTTAGTTGTCACAGCTTTCTTTTTCTTCTCCTCGCCACTCTTCGCCTTTGTCTTCACGTTCGCAGCAGATTTTGATAATTTGAATGAACCAGAAGCTCCTTTTCCTTTTGTCTGTATTAAAGTTCCACCTGACACTGCACTCTTCAAGTACTTTTTAATAAATGGTGCTAATTTTTCAGTGTCAACTTTGTAATTAGCAGCCAAGTACTTTTTGATAGCTGGTAAAGATGAGCCACCGCGTTCCTTTAAACTCTTAATAGCATTAGTAACCATTTCTGAAGTAGGAGGATGAGTTGGCTTTGCTTTCGGTTTCTTAGCTCCAGAGGCAGCCTTTTTTCCCTTTTTATTATCACTAATCACTGCTGCGGTAGTAACTTCTGCACTTGCTTCAGCCATTTTAGAAAAAAAAATTATTTATTTAATTAAAAAATACTAATTTGACAACAGTATTTAGTAACACTATAACTTTAAACTTTCACAATTAAAACACACGATTTATAATGACACCTTAGTAGCCGGTATTTTGTAG